>ML794069.1:397418-435581 GCA_009831015.1 Picea engelmannii
TCTGTAGATCTGAAATCCCCCACTGAATGGTGCGCCCCACTGGATGACTGAAACCCTAGATAATTCAGCCCTGCTGCCAAAAGTGTCCAATCACCCTAATAAATATGCCAACTGATAGATCGGGTGATGGTAAGAACAACCCATGTGACCGAATCTCCAAGATCCCTCTCAATCTATGTAGATCTGAAATCCCCCACTGAATGGTGTGCCCCACTAGATGATTGAAACCCTAGATAATTCGGCCCTGCTGAAGGAGGCATCCAAATGCTCTGAAACTCTCCAGAAATATAGATCAGGACACTGCAAGTCACTAGGTAAAGTATTAGGGTTAGATCTGAAGTGTAACCCCTCCAAATGGACTAGATTTGGATCTCAAAAATGCCCTCCTTCTCTTCAATTCACCCCACTGCTCAAGAAATAATCTGAGCCATAAAACTGTCTCAGAAAGCACTAGATCTAATGTCCAAGGCCTTGCAATGAAAACCCAAGTGATAGAATCCTCAACGGCCCTGCCAGTCTCCTACAACGAATCTCTCTCCAAAGATGGTGTGCCCCTCTTGCTGAAAACCCCCAATGGTGCACCCTCCTCCTCTTCCTGTGCCTATGGCTGTGTAGAACCTCCTGCACTGATGTAGATCTGACTAGAATGGTGTGGGAGAGTATTGCCTCTCCGAGACCAAGCTTGGGACAAGCTAGGTGGAATCTTTCACGACCGAATCATCCTCTAGGGTTTGTTAAGTCAAAACCCTCAAAACCCCCAATGTTGGGCTCACTAGCTAGAAGCCAGAAATCCAAAGATAAACATACATGAATGATGAGTAGAAGCCCTTGCCTTCCTTTTATACTTTTTGGCTCACCTTGTCCCTCCAAAGTGACTTTCATTTTATTAATATTTAATTAATTAATTAAATCACTTTAATTAATTAATTAACCTTTTTACCTCTAAAAATATCCTTATCTCTCCTTGTGGCTTCCCTGGACACTGAAAGTCACTTCTAGCCATCCCATCCTGTAGTGCTACTCCTCCCGATTCCAATGAGCTATTACAATGAGAGGTTCCTCCAAGTAATGTGCCCAAAATGCCCTCTTCAGTGATTTTAATTAACTTATAGCTCAAAATAGTCAAAATCATGGAAATCATCAGAATGGAACGAAACCAAAGCCAACCTATGCGGAATGGCTCAGAATGATGGAATATGATGATAAATGCCAACTGGACCCCACAATGCCTCTCAAATACGCCTGTACTCGCTATAACATCCATCTGGCTACTCTGGTCATCATAAGTCTCTACCCTGTGATGATGTCCCAAAGTGGGGACATTACAGTTGCTACTATAGAAGCTAGTAAAGAGATGATTTGGTTACAAAGGTTTATGGAGGAAATGGGAAAGAAGCATGAGAATAGAAGGTAGTACTATGACAATGAGAGTGCAATTCATCTTGCAAAAAACTCAGCCTTCCATTCAAATACTAAGCATATACAGTTGAGGTACCACTTCATATGATCCGCCTTGGAAGATGGACATTTGAAGTTGGAAAAGATACACACTAGCCAAAATCCTGCATACATGTTAACAAAGGGAGTAACCAGAGAGAAATTGAGTTCCTGCTAAGTTTCAGTTGGTCTTCAAGAATGAATATGAAGATGAGAAATTTTCCAGGTCCAAGAAGGTTCAGAGTCTAACATATACAACAACGGTGGAGTTGTTGAGATCAGTCTCCAAGTGGGAGATTGTTGGTTGTGGAGCCTGATTATGTTCCTGATTCAGAGGTCCTTGCTTTTAACTGAGCTTATACCCCATGAAGACTTTACACCCCATAAGTATGTACACTCTTCCACTCAGGGGAGTGCAGAGGGTACCCCCTTTGTGGGGTCCGGGGGGGCTATCCCCCCGATTGAGGGGTTCGGGGGCGAAGCCCCTGATGAAAAAATTGCCTTGTAAATGTATATTGTAATTTCATTGTAAATCTGGACCATTCATTATAAGGTCACCGATCTAATGGTAGAAATTATGTTAGGGTTTTTTTCCCTAGAAGGAAACCCTCTATTATGAGGGAAATGTATTGTGGCTATGCATTATGGCAAGTATGGTATTCTGAGAGAGGAGACTGTGAGAGAAAGAAGAGGAAGTTACATCGAGTTTTGTTGTCGGTTGTATCCCTTCATTTTCTGGATAATAATAAAGGAAGGACTTGGAAATTTCCCTGGTGGATGTAGCCCACACTGGGTTAACCACATAAATCTGTGTCGCTATTGTATTGTGTATCTTCTGTGTTTTGTTTCCACATTTGTTTTATTTTATTGTTCCGCGGTCCTGTTTTTCTAACAATATTCCATATTGAGCTTCCACAACTCAAAAATTTCCCCATTAAACTTCTCGATCTCCATTTTCAAACTGCTCGCCATTTCTTTTCACCTGAAAAATCAATACCATAGATCTCCCACTATAACAAGGCTTATCATAGTCCCGTGCCAAACTCTTGACCATAAAGGCGCCCCCCTGAAGCCAACAAATCTCTAATACCAAATATAAATTTTAACCTTGTACACTATTTTAATGCAAATATATTTTCAATAAAATAACGGAAAAGATACAATGGAAATATACACATTACACATATATTTTTCCCCTGGAAACCCAAATCGGGAAAACCAACATATTCTATATTCATTCATAGTGATACATTGTTTACAATACAATATACATAAAGGATCCAGCGGTATCCAAAACCATAACCAAATGACATGAATTAGTCAACAACCCTAATTCCTTAACTGAAAATAGAAAACCATCGACAAAAACCATGTGTCGAAAAACCACCCAACAATGGACACGAAAATCGAGGCAACACGAAAAATGAGGCAAAAATGTGACACGTTTCCTGAGGAAAAAAAGTTTTATTTGAGAATAGGATAAGCAACTAATAAATTTAGATCTGCTTTTCTCTCATGTGGTTATAACCATTTACTAATAAGTAAAAAATAAAAATCAATTAGTAAATGATTACAAGATCTTTGCTAATAATTCAAAACAAATCACACTAATCTTGTCTACGGTCCAAGATTCTTTCCACATCCAAGATGGTTGACGATGATCCAAATCCATGACAAATCTTCAATGGTTGAATATGAAATTCGAATTTGGAGCTAAGTGACAAAAATATTCATTATTAGAAACTCCAAATATACTTGTAAACATCACCAAACTCACCAAACTTTCAAGGTTAAGTGAGAACATGTTGTTTTTCTAATATTTAATCATAATTCACTTAAAATTCTAAAATGAATGCATTGGAAAATATATTGAACGTAATCCCACATAAAGCATGAAAATGGACTTAATACAAGGTTATGGGAAAGCGGGAAATGATTAAAAATCAAGGGAAAGGTGTGAGAAGATGATAAAAAGGATGACAATTTGGTGACTCAACAACTCTCACACCCACACTTTTATAGGTATTCAATGATTGGTCTCTTCTACACTCAAGGGAAAATATGAAAGTTCACTCAAAACATTAAAATCAGGAAAAGGATTAGGATTTAAACTCATGGATAAAACCCCCCTTTTTAGACCCCTCCTCTCTTGTGGATAATTTAGCCCCCATATATCTGTCCATGTCTATTTGCAACTAGCATCACATTTTGTTTATTATTTTTGGATATACAAGTTCACATATAACATTTCTTGGCCCACAACCATATATCATATCTACATTATGCATTACTAAACTGGGGATTATAGCAGGGATGTTATAGGAACATTTAACAAAAGTGAATTTATTCTTCTTAAAATTCCTTCAATTCATTTTGTCAAATCATTGACATTTTTTAATTTTTGAACCATCATGGCAATGATACCAATTTCTAGTTGTCCCATATTCATGCCATGACCAAAAAATGCATGCTTAGATTCATGAAACATGTGTGAGGAACGAATAAATGCCCACAATAGAAAGAAATCAAATACCTTTTTATTGAAATTCATGATGTTGTAATATGGTTGTTAATCGATACAAATTATGGAAATACATATATCAAAGGATTTATATGAATACTGAAAATAGAAAAATGGCTATAAAAACCTTCCACTTCATCAAATTAACAATGTCTCTAGAAGGAGTTCTTTTATGTGGTGCTAATAATTTGGTCATTATGTTTGTAGTTTTAGGTTGTTTGGATTATACTCTTATATATAATCTACAACTTCATATAGGAACACTATAAGAGCCCAAACTGCAATACTCGTAAGAAAAAAGTTCAAAGGAACCAAAATCCTCTAATCCAATAAAATGAAAATAAATAGACAACAAACCTAGAGTTTGTATGCTACTATCATTGATGGGAAATCCTGACTGGGAACTTGTAGTAAACCTCAATATATATAAGAGAGAATAAACCATAAAATTTCATAATTAAACCGTTGAACTTCAGAAAATACCAAAACATTCACCATAAATAACACTCGAATATAGAGAAGAACCCTTAAGGTAGGTTAACACCATCAAATACTACTTATAGAAGGAATCGCTTCACAATCCATGCTTGCTACAAAATAGTACATCCAACACATCTCCATTAAAATGATACTCATGTGTATTTATACTTTCTCATGAGTATTCCATGCCTACTACCCCTTATTATTATATTATTTCCTCTTAACTACATAGTGGGCTTCTTTATTATCCATCAACTACCAAGTGGTCCCATTTATTATCCATCAACTACCAAGTGGGCCTATTCCATTATTATGGCCACATTACATTCATTATTCCCTTGGTTACCTCTCTAGGTACCCTATATTATCCTCCCTAGGTACCTTACACTCCATCCCCTTTGCTTGTTTCACCTCGAAACATGGAAATAATCCATATAATATTATCTTTTAAGTAATGTAGTCAATTGGTACCATGCAAGATCATCCATCCATCCCAGTGAAATGTGGACATGGGGTACAACTATGGCCTTTCCTCCTTGATCTTGATTTTGGTTTCTCCTTGGGACCCATGTCTTCACTATCCTACTATGATATCTCCATCCATTTCTTTTGGTCCTTCATGTGCCTCCATACTAGTTGCCTCTCTTGTTCCTTTTTAATCCATAGTAAGTTTGTTGATGCTCATTCTCTTTCCTTGACTATTGTTGTTTCTTTGGGTGGTGTGGGTGGTGATATACATAAACCTTAGCTATCAATTCTTCTTTCTTGGACTCTTCCACATGGGGTTCCTTTTAGTTAGTTAGATCCTTAGCTTCTTCTTCTAGTTTATGCCCTTCATAGAGTTTTTCTTCAATTATTCTTGTAGGATCATCTTCTGATTCAAAATCAAACTCTTCATTTGATGTGTTAGTAAGCACTTGTCATGACCTAGGGGGGGAATATATGGGGTTAAATGTCAATGATATGAACCCAAGGGGGGGCATATATGGGGATATATGCACATGTAGTGTGTAAATGTATAGGTATTAGGGTCGACCTAATAGTAAAGGGGCCTCATGTGTAGGTTTGAATAGGTATATATAGAGATCATGTATCCATTATTGAGTACAGATGAATTGTGATATATGACTGTATTTAGTTATTTGGAGGAGGTTCTTCTATTCTCTAAGGAGTTATTTTGTAAATTATCTCTCTTATCTATATTGGAGTTGTTCTGAACACTCACATTGGTGTACATGGTGTGTACTTCTGGTTTATATTGATATGTTAAGTATTTGGAACATAATATTTGATATTATAACATCAATCCTAGGGTTTTGTTGCTTCAAGAAAGTAATCTTGGAATTTTCTCTATAATGTTTTTTTGTGATGTTTCAGACTATGAAATTTTCATAGTACTGAAACAACATAACAAAGTAATACTGGTAAAAATTTCAGGTTTTGGATCATTTAACTTTCCGAGATACAACCCGTGGAGGTTAGGGATTTTTACTAGCCCTAAAATCAGTCTCAAACGAGTCATTTTGGGAATTTCCTATAATTTTTTTTCTTAATGATGTTTCAAACTATGCGATTTTCAAGATATTGAGAAAACACAGTAAATTTCTCTTAGCAAATTTTTTAGAGTTTGTATCGTTTTAATTTCATATATATAGTCTAAGGAAGGTAAGGTTATTTGACTAGTCCTATAACTAGTATCAAACAGGTGTTCTAGGTAAAACAATCATATCTTCTTAAGTGAGGATCCAAATTTGGTGCAAATAAAAATCCATATTATTTCAAGTAAAAATTTCAAAATCGGAGCATATAAATTGGAGGTGTGGCATTCTGTGCAAGTTCACTTTCTAGAAAAGGAAAAACATCAACGAGGTTTGGTAAAGCTGACATAACATTTACTTGGTACATCCAATTGTCGTCATATCTATGACATTGCACATAATACATATCATAGTAATACAAGCCAAAATTTCATACTAAGAAGGGTCAAAATTCTAGAGATACATTAGAAGGAAGGTCGACAAGAAGGACAAACTCCAAATTGGGGTTTTGAAAGGTATGTTCACTTAAAACTATCATAACGTTTGATTGGGATGTCCGGTTGAGGTGATTCAAAATCCATTGGAAAGAGAAACATAGAATATTATATGGGAATTTTTTTTTAACTGTTTTATATAATTATTCTTAATATACTGAGGTTGTAAGTTGAGGGTTGGGGTTAGAACTCAATTAAGAATCAATGGAAATACCCCATTTTTATGGAGATGAAGATAAAGATGAAATCAGTCCTATGGAATGATTGAGGTTGGTAAAGGAATATAATATGACTCCTTCAACAACAAAAAAATATTTTTTTGGTGAAGCTCGAAAGTGGTGGATGAGTATTGACAAGTATACTAGAGGTAATTGCACATGGTAATCATTTGAAAAAATATTCTTAGATAAATGGATCAAGGATAAAAAAATGGAGGAGATGCATACAATTCAAGAGGAGTTAAAAGAAACAAAGGAAGAGATCAAGAATAAGGGTGATGAGCTATCTAAGATATGAAACCTTAAAGAAACACTCGTTAAGGAAGTTCAAAAAAAAAAAAAGACTAGAAAAGGAAATTGGGAAGAGGTTGAGTCAAAGGAATAATTGAAAAAGAAAGATGAGAAATAGGTAGATTAAGAAACCATAATAAAAATCTATTGAATGAGGTTAATATATTGAAGGAACTGAAGAAGAATTATCAAAATCAAGAAGAAATAAGGATCTTGGATGAAGAATCTACCAAAAGACTTGAAGAGTAAATTTGTAAGAAGGTTGAGGAATCCCTAAATACTGATGAGGTAAAATCATAAATGAAATCTAGAATTGAAGAAGAATGTGAGAATTTGATAAACGAGGTGACATTACAATTTCAAAAGGAGAAATAAGACAAGATTCAAGAATGTCATCAGAAGATACTTGAAGAAGTTGAACTTCATCTAGAGGATGTACATGCCAAATATAATGGTATTATCTCCAAGGCTAGAGTAATCAAAGACCAAGAAAAGATGATACATGATTCCATTGTCTCTGAAAATAATATAGATGAAATGGGTGTGCAAAGTGAAGTAAAACCATCAAATGTGAAATCATATCGATGCTCTCATTATCAGGAAATATTTCAAGGAAGAAAAGAAGATTAATATCAACATTATCAAGAAATAATATGGAATACTCATCAATATTCATGGAATATGGAATCACCAAACCATTATTCAACATGATATTACTAGAGACCAACATCTACTACAAATTGGAGAAGCTTCAACAATAATATATGGAATCAAAGGAAAGAAAATTATGCAACAAATAGCCATCAAGGATTAAGACTGAAAAGAATTGATTTTATATGAATGGATCATCATCAAATGAATGAATAAAGCAGGTACATAATAAAATAATATTACTTGGTTTCATCACATGTGAAGCCTTTAATTGCAAATCTTTGAGGACAAATATTTTTGAAGGAGGGTAATATGTTATGACTCAAGGAGGGGCATATATGGAGTTAAATGTATATGATATGACCCCAAGGGGACCTGAGAATATATGGGGATAAATTCACATGTAATGTGTAAATACATATAGGTATTAGGTTCGACCTAATAGTAAAGGGGCCTCATGTGTGGGTGTGAATAGGTATATATAGAGATCAATATTCATTATTGAGTACAAGTGAATTGTGATGTATGAATGTATTTTGTTATTTGGAGGAGGATATTTATTATCTGAGTTATTCTGTAACTTATCTCTCCTATCTATATTGGACTTCTGCTCCATGCTCAATGTTGTAACATTTTCTAGAATTTCTATAAAATGTAGAAATCTATTTAAAAAAATAAATTTAGGAGTTGATTAGTTAGTTTAGTTTTATTAAAAAAATTTAGTTATATTAGTTTAGTTTATTATTTAGTTAATTTTATTTTAACCCTTATTATTTTCATGAATGGTAGGTTTTATTAGATTTGTAAATAATAATATATAAAGTTTATAACTTTATTATTATTAGATTTATTAATGTTTGATATCGTTTTGTTTTAGTTTTGATTTATTAAGTTTTAGTATAGTTTAATTTTAAAAATAGTTTAGTTATATAGTCAGTTTTAATATTAACAAAGTGCACGTTTCAATGTAGGCCGACAATGTGATTAGATATTTTAATCAACAATCTCCATTAAATTGTGAACCCCCCTTGAGATGCTCGATGGTTAACGAAAAGGGGTGGGGGGGTCCACATAACTTAACCATAATTTGAACTCTTTTGATGTGTCATGTGGTAAATTGTACCCCTTCCTCCATGGTTAGCTAAACCACTCGAGCCCCCTCGTAACTAATGATGGATTGACGTGTGTACTAAGTGATGTAAGCAAGAGGGAAAAGATGAAGTGACAGTTTTTTCTATTTTTGATATATATATATATATAATTATTTCTCACCAAACCAAATATGCCACATATCCGAGTTTGATTTTTTAAATATTAAAAGTGAAATTTTGATGGTTAATGCTTGTTTTACGAAAATTAAAAATGTTAACACAATCCGACTTATCAGTGCAAACCGCCAACCTACTTGAACACATTCCGGAGTGCGTTTTTCACCTGGGTAATTCAAAATCCCTTTATTATACCTGCCGATAAGCATGGTATATAGTGTTGAGTTAGGTTTGACTTTCTATTAGTTCATGGTTGACCATAAAATATACACCCATTTATCTAAAGTTTTAAAAAATAATGATTAATTTTAAATCTTAAATCTCATTTATCTGAAATCTTATTGGTCAAAAACTTTGAAGTCTTATTGCTGCCTTCACTTCCCCCAATGTAAATTTAATAAATATTTTTGCCATCTAGTCATTTCATGCCTACTCCTCTCCCTATCTCCTTAAACAATACTTTCATTATTATATTTGGCAGATATATGCTACTTAGTAGCCTTGTTTATTTTAACATTACATTTTTACAATGGAATTTTCTAAGTCAGTGAAAACTAAAAGACCTTTGACAATCAAAGAAGAAGATTTAATCGATAGGTATAAAGATGTTTTTGACTATCCTTCAAATTGTTTGAAATTCACTAGTTAGCGATGCAAAACTTTAGAGAATTAGTTGATTATTATTATGTGTGGGAGTATGGTATGGCTAGGTTTATAGTGCCCCAAGTGTATGAATTTCTTGAATTTGTGGTTTGGTTCAATTCTAATTATATTTCTTCTAAGAGATATATCATTTCTAAAAGTGGGTTTGTCCTCTTCGAAACAAACCCCCAATCAATCTTTGAGATGTTAAGATTGCCATTAAATCCTGAGAGTGAAATGTTAAATGAAATTGGGTTAGCTACATTCTTTATATTTTTAAATTCTCAAGACAAAGTTACTCTTTTACAATCGTATTTATGTCAAAACCTCGATATTCCTACATATGATGTTGCTCTTGAAGCGAGTTTGTTTCCTGTAACATCAAAGAAAATTGTCATAATGATATCTACAATATTAGGAAAAGAAAATAACTAGGTTGTTGATGAATTTATTTTAGGGTTCATGATGTCAATTTTTCCATTTGTAGTAAAACCTCTGACCAAATTTAATTATGCTCAGTTTTAGATGATATGATTCATCATCAATTGTCAGAGTTTGAAACCTTCAGAAGTTTCAAAGACCAATATTACCTAGTATATCTCTTTTTGTTTTATCAAGTTGTTGATTTTTGACATCTTGAATTGAAAACTGAAGAGGAAATTGGTCATCCAATTTTAGTTATTCACTAGACTTCTCTGGTTAAGAAGAAAACTTAAAATTTTGGATTCTCAGATTATGTTAACTAGTTTATGTTAAAGGCTTATGAAATTATACATGATGAGATGTCTCCTAGAGTCTTCCCATAATGTAAGAAACTTTTACAGTTGAGTCCTGACAAGAGAGTGGGAGACTAGTATATCTTTGGAAATTATACATAAATTAGAGTCTATGGATCTTAACTACAACCTTTCCTTTTTCCTACCTTTTTGACTCCTATAATATTTTCACTGGAATTCATTAGACAAAGATTATATTATGACCTTATTCATTTTATATTAAGAAAGTACAAAGTAAGTTTTAAATTAAAAAAAAGGAGCTGGGCCCTTTTATTGTCAATACTAGATCAACTTTGCACGTGGCATAAAATTTTATCCAGAACATGAGATTCCAGCAGGGAGAAATATGGATGTATGATCGTCATACTACCATTTATTCAAAAAGGATTAAAAATGGACAAGTTCCTTATCAACATCAACAAAACACACAATTGGCGCTGCTAGCTAATCATGATAGTTGGAAGGATGTACAAAGGATTTTGCAGGTTCAAAATAAAGCTGTAGACCAACCATTGAAATCACTAATAACAAAGACCCCTCTGTTGTTTGAAAATATATATAAAGGAAATTGTACATGATCAATTTCAAAAATGTCAGAGACTGAAGAATAAAGGTCAACAAAAAGACAAAAAATAGAAGTACTAGATGTAGATTAAGATCAAAGATCACAAGAAGAATCAAAACCCATGATAAAAGAACTTGTTGTGATTGTAGAAGTGTCATCATCATAAAATCCTTAGAGTTTAGAGGGTCAAAGTAGAAAATAATATTTGGATACATATCAATCAAAGAAAATTGATCATGTTCATCAATTCATGGCTACTAGGAAAATGGGTGCAAAGATTAAACACGATATTCTTCCTAAAATATTTGACCAAGGAACAACTCAGACCAAAATGCTATCTGATATGAATTATGAAAAGGGAAAATTAAATATATCAGTGCTGGAAACAAAGGAGTAAAAGAAGGTTACACATATCTCCATTGATCTCAATGCAGTTCACCCACTGAATAAAATGGACTTGCATAAACAGACCGGGGAGATGTTAAACATGGATGTGATGATAGCCAATCTTTGAATTAAAAATCTGTAACATCCCGCTCTGGTGCACTGAGAAAACTTATTCTTTGAGGACACTTGCTTGCAAGTGATCCAGACTTTTATGATATTAAACCTTTTTTCCTTAATTATGATGCGTTATGATAGATGACATGATGTTTACTGCATTGACATAGACAGGTGCTATTGACTCGGTTTTACTAAGTGTGCAGGGTTTTGGACCTTGAGGATGCAGAGGCATTGATGGAACACCTTGGACTCCGGATTGAGTCAAGGAGTGTGCTATTTGGGTTGATTTATTTACTGTGCTATTACATTTGATTTGATGATATGATGTGGACATGTTCTGACATGATTGTTGATGATGCAGGCTGACGATAGCTTGCCGACCAGACTCACATATGGATTAAAGGGGCCACACACGACTACCAGAGAGGTTGAGGGAGAGGTGTGGACAACAACCCTGCCACAACCTACTAGCACTCCCACTGTGGCTCGAAATGTAGGTTAACGATTACCTAGTTCGAGAGGATTCACGATGCCATGAGGGCAGACTGCGACAGTCGCTCACGATGATTCTAAGGGGCGCGCAATAAGGTGGGGGCCTTATTTATTAGAATCCCTTAGTCTCCCACAAGTTCACCTAGCGGGGTGTTGGCTCCAGGGGTTATTGATGTCTACCAATCATTCAATAAGAGAGTGGCACCCTTGGAGCACGTAGTGCATCCTGAAGGGCACGTCGTGCAAAAGAAACAAACGAGGCGAGTGGCACCCTTGGAGCACGTGGTGCGTCCTGAAGGGCACGTTGCATTGATTGTTGATGAAGGAACAAACCTTTATGGCCCTAAGACATTTAACCCATTAAGAATTTCTTAAACAACTTCCCTAATTAAATGTCGTCCAACTCAGAATCTAAGTCCTAAGTCTAAAACTTCTCTAGGGTAAAATTTTGTCTAACCTTAAGAAAAGGACCCCTAAAAATAAAAATAAAAATTTAAACCAAAAACCACTTAAGTAATAGTTTTAGTCTTCATAAAAAATTTTGGGGTAAAATGAAGAGAGTAAGAATTTAATTAAAATCAGTGGATTTAAAATTATAAAGAAGAATTTAATTTTTAACTTGTAAAAGTGTAAAAAGATATTAAATTAATAATAAAAGGAAAAGATTAAATAGCGCAACTGCCATTTTGGCTCTAATAAAAAGGGGAAAGAAGGGAATAATAAAAATTAGGAAACTAAGGAATGGAGGAAACATTATAAAGGAAAGAAGGGAACTTATGGTAAAAAGCGAGGTCAACTTAGAAAAAAAATCTACAATAAAGAACCTTCTAAATTGAACTAAATTAGCAACTTCATTTTAGGGAAAGTATTTAAACTTGTAAGGGAACCTCAGAACGCCTAGGAGTAAATTTAGGAGCAACTCTAGGTGGGTGAGGGAAATAAGACAATTTAATAAATTAAAGAAAATAGTTAATGGACAAACGTGGGGGACGAATGACACTTGTACGATAGAGAATTTTTAGAAGACTTTCATTAAAACTTAAATAAAAAGAGATTTAGGAAAAGTATGGGAGGTTCTAAAACTCTATAAAAGAAAAGGGAAGATGAGGAAGAAGGGATCAACTGTTAGCGTAATGTTACGTTGTCAATTTTTTGACTTGACTGATTACTTGTGGGGAGTTGGGATTTTCCATCTCAGATAGAAGTGGTAGCTCGGCCTTGCGAGGCGAGTTGGGAGCTAGACATACCATCTAGATAGTGTGGGGCCCCTTTGCGGCTCAGGGGGCTAAGGGGGAAGCAGAGTACCCATAGCGATTGGCTGGGAGGTACCGGTGTAGTCTCGACGGTCAACGAGTGGGAGCGGCAAGGAGCGCGCGGACGTCACCAGGAGCAGGTGAACATGCAATGATATGTTTTTTTTTCTTGGTTCAATGATAGAAGGATGTAGGAATTGGATTAAAGATCTTGTGGAATTGAATGGTTTTATACTTCGGTGAATATCATGGTGTAATGGATGAAAAATATATGTTACCTCCGCTATTAAATAGATAATGCATGAAAGGAATGTTACTTCAGCATTTGATATTATTGTAATGGTTGTAAGAATTTTCCTCAGTGATTGTAAATGTGTACCAATGTAAAGTTTGCCTCTGCCCTAGGTTAATGATGAATGCATGCTATTACTGAGGGGCCCGATTTTGTTGTAATGGTCTTCCATTGATCTTGTGATGGGATTTAAATAGGTTAAGGCCGCGTTAAGGTGGTTATATCTTGCAACTACTGTTGTTTTTACTCACCACACCCAGCCCAGACTCGACCCTTTTTCCCCAAGGGGCTTGTCACACGATATGACAAGCTCGATACTTAGTTCCCTCCTCTTAGTCCACATAGTGCACTCCCTTGGTTCCCCGCAGACTCTCTCTCCCTGGGCGCCTTGTATGGTTAACCTGTGACGTGTTGTGATGTGGCTTGGGTTGGTTAATTTGGGGATTGGATTCGAAGGGTATTAGCTATACTTCTACTGGGCGATTTTAAAGGAGTGAAATATCATATCCTAGCCTGCGAATCTCGTCCTCCCTTCTGTAATAATTATTGGGAGGAGCTACTGTGCTTGCACCATGAAATGGTGGACGCCATGTTTCTCCCGCGCTTTGCAACCTTTGAACCTTAACTAGAAAATTTTGTTACCTGGCGGGTTACCTGGGGTTATTGCGCTCTCAGATAGCGGTTGGCTTCCTAACCGTGGCTTCCTCCCCCTTGCTGTCACGATGTTCTGGTTATAAACCAGATCCCTCCTTTTATTTAAAAAAATTTCAACCAGGCATTGTTTACCATCACCTACTGATCCTGCGATAGCCATCTCATGCTTTTTACGATGGTTGACCCACCCGTTTTCACCCAATCCCATCTCTGCATTGATGTTACTCCTTCTCTACATATCACTGTATGTTGAATACCATTATATAGGACGGATCTTGATATCATACACGAATTTCGTTTGCAGCAGTGAGCATGCTTAATTTCGTGATTTGAATATGGAAAATTGACATGGTCGGATGAAGATAAGAGTGCCACCCTGTTGTTTCACTTTGACTGAGAATTCTTGCTGGAAACGCGCCTACATCACAGGACTAATTTCTGGAAACGCGCCTGCTGTTTTCCCTTCCGTTGAGTATCTACAACATTGTATACTTACACGTCCTTGGTGTCAAATTTATTGGTCTCACTATCTACTACCTGCAATACTTAAAACCCCTTTTTTTTTGTGTGTGATTATTGGTTACCATCGATCAGAATCACAGATCGCTGTTTCTAATTTCTAATTTTATGATTACCATCGATTGGAATCACAGATTGCAGTTTCTGTATTTTTGTTTCATTTATCGTTCAGTAGTTATTTTCCATAAGTGTACAATATATATCTACAGAAAAATGTTTTCTCATGTTGGTCAATTGCACGTGTTCCGTTGAATTCCACAAGTCTCCTTCTTTGGTTTTATGGATACAGGTGTTAGATTGTATTGTGAGGTAAATTAGTGGTATGGTATGTTATTCATAAATGGTTTACAATCAGTTATTATGCATTAGTATCGAGGAATTGCAATTAATTGAGTGTACATTATTTTTAAGGGTAGATTTGGTAATTATCCACTGATTGGAATTATTTGGAGTAAATGGATAATTTAAATATGAAAATGATGCTAATGTTGATTAGTTCTTAGGTTACATTATTGATTCATTAAGACTTATTGAATTACATGACTAACATATTGTTATCGATTAAAGATAATAATGAATGGTGAATTTAGAGTTGTATCAATTATCAATTTGGAATGGTTAGTTTAGACGTGAAAATGATGTTGATGTTAAATGGTCGATTTGGTTATATAAGTTTTTGTTTATCATCCAAATGTGGTAATTATTTGCTATCTACTAAATCAAACGACCTATCTTATTATTCAGATGGGAGGACTTGCCTTAATAATGTATAGAGGGTAATGTTTTAAGGGGTAGTGTTCTATTGGAAATGGGATATAATTTTAATGCCATAGGGTAATGCCTTAATATAACTTGGATTTGGTTGATGTATTTGAATGATGCTTAAATATAACTTGGACATGGTTTTTAATATAATTGGTATTGCGTTAATAAACATGGATATGGTATTAATAGAAATAGAGTATGGTTTAACATAATGTGGATATTTCTCTTTTGAATGTTAAAGGTGTTGATCGTTTAACTCTTTATTTGATGTATTAAACAACTTTTACTTCCTTTAATAGTTCATTAAGTTGATCTTTTATAATTTCCTTGAGAGGAATGGATATGTTAAGTGGTGTCAAATTCTTAAATTGTCATTAAGTAAGATAATTCACTTTCTTATGATACCTAGTGAGCTGCATAGGATTTGTACTATTTCTGGAGTTGAACCATCGATAAGTTATTCCTGACTTAAATGAGCTTGATCTTAACAAAAGGCTAGTCATATTTAAAGAATTTGCAACAATGCAAATTGTAATGATGTGCTAGCATTTCTTGCTATTCTCCATGTAATTCCTATTGCTCCATTGGTTTCTTTTTATAATGCTTAATGGGTTGATCAATCATAGCATATTATTTTTAGCGCCACATTAGGTATGACGGGCATAAGTGTAGTCACTTCATGTAGAAATGTCAGCTACATTAAATCTTTGAATGATTAATTCCGTGCCTTGAAGTAAATTAGATGGCTACCCTTGCTTCTTGATTTAATAAAGTTGTTTTCATCTCGCTCGCACTTATGTCGTTTCATGAAGGAATTTTGTAATTCAATCTTCTTGCACCATGGGTTTCTTATAATATGTGTTGATTCATAGTACTTCTTCGCATAATGATCATCCTTGATATTTGCTTTTTTTTGTATTTTTAGTTGGGTTTGGATTGTGTCGGGTGGGATGTAGACACCTCCATGTTCTTCAGAACATTCACCAACCCTGAGACCTTAAATGGTTAAAATCAATGGGAATCTGGGCTTGAGCGTTGCTTATGTGTCTTGGAGGTCCTAACCATTGCATGGTAGGACGGGTGGGTAGTCAATATTATTATTGTCTATCGGTTGTCGTTCTTTGCTTACAGAGGTTTATGTGCATCTTAGATCTCTATGTTTTCATCGCATTGCATGCATCATGTTCGTCGTTGGATGGCGACGCAGAGTCGAATGTATTATTATCCTTGTACATACGCGCACACAGACACACAAAAAAAATAAATTTTTGCATTTGTTATGAGAGGTTGTCACCATAACGAGGAGGTTCATTACATATGGTATCAGAGCCAAGTTCGACCCGCGACTTGGGATCGCTACAGCTTTCGTTGACATGATTTGATTACATTGTTGCTAATCGAGTTGATTGTGTGCATGCAGGTAATCATGGTTAGAGGATTCCATGGAGGCATATGATGGGGTGCTAGGGGAGGAGATGCGACGCCTCCAGTAGCATCCATGCTTGAGGGGTCTAACCCCCAGGGAGACAAGCAGGTTCTCGGACAGGAGCAGATAGCAGTTGGCGACGTGGTCGAGATGATGAGATCTTTTCAGCGCATGTCTGAGGCACTGATTAGCCGCTTGGATAGAGATGAGGACAGAGCACCGACACCCGTTGAGGTTTCATCGCGCGTACCGGCCGTTACTGGTAGTATTCACCATGAACTTGAGAAGGTTAAATTTCCTGAGTTCTTTGGTGCCCCGGATGGTGCTACTGCCGAGGCATGGTTGGAGAATATGGTGATGTGCTTCGCACTTTGCGATTATACCTCCAACATGAAGGTTTGCATGGAGGTATTTCAACTGAAGGGGAGCGCTCTTCTATGGTGGAAGACGCTCCTACCTTAGTTGAACATGGCTGTCGAAGACGTGTCATGGGAACTATTTGAGGAACGGTTCCGAGAGAGGTACCTTTCAGATGAATTCATCGAGTGTCAGCTCAATGAGTTCAACACCTTACGACAGGGTGGTCGTACGGTGCCCGAGTACGAGGCCCGTTTTATGTAGCTACTCCGTTACGCTCCGCACCTTCACACAGAGAAACTTAAGGTCAACAGGTTTGTGTTTGGCCTTAACGACAGCCTGCATGAAAAGGTTAGGATTTTGATGCCTCAAACCTTGCACGATGTCATCCAGAAGGCCCTCATAATAAAGGAGGAGCTTATTAGTGGGGGTCAGACCACGACTCCAGCGAGACCAGTAGGGCAGGTTTCATCTGGAACACAGTAGCACCAGACACCAACGAGATATACATCAGGATATCGTGGCTTCCAGAGGGGATCCACTTTCACCACACCCCGACGACCACAGCCTCAGCAGCGGACACCTTATCGGGGACCACCGCATCAACAACAATGTCGCATGCAACAGTAGCAGTTTAGGACTGTTCAGCAGAACAGACCAAGGTTCCAGGCCGGTGGGTCGTCATCTTCTACTTCGGGTACCAGGACTACTGGGCCAAAGAAGGGATGTTGGATGTGTGGGGAGCCACACTACCAAGACAACTATCTTTTGGAGAGGACCAGAGCGTCCGGATCAGCCGGACCCACTACAGTGGGAGATATGGGCAAGGCCCATCAGATTCATGCAGTGGTGAATAACCTCCAGGAAGAGAATCAATCAACTGTGCTCGAGACGACAGGTACTATTGCTAACCAGACCCTTAGTATTTTGATTGATCCTGGTGCTACTGAGAGTTTCATTTCTGGTGCAGCACTAAAAAGGATTAAGGTAAAGGCATTCGATCAAGATGAGTTTAGATTCATAGAGATGGCTTCGGGAGCCAAATAGAAGGTGGGAGGAAAGGTTACGGGATGTGCCCTTAACCTGGGAGAGTTTGTCACGAGGACCAACTTATATTTCACGATCTTACGATCTTATGATGTCGTGATTGGTATGGATTGGTTGGAGTCGCATGAGGCAATACTCAACTGTAAGATAAAACGGTTGAGCTTGGTCGATGATGAGGGCCAGAGACATGTGATTGTAGGACAGAACGAGGGAGTTTCCCTAAGGTTCGTCTCTTCCTTACAATTACGGAAGAGTATACATAAGGGGTGAAATCTTTATGTGATCCTTGCGCTAAATGAGAAGGGAGTAGTGAAAGGTCTAGAACACCTTCCGGTGGTGAGAGAGTTTGTGAACATGTTTCCAGAGGAGTTACCTGGGATGCCACCGAAGAGGGAATTGGAGTTTACCATAGACCTAAAAATGGGGACTGAACTGATAGCAAGAATGCCTTATCATATGTCGACCCCAGAGTTACAAGAGTTGAAAATGCAACTGAAGGAGTTGCTGGACCTGGGACTAATACGTCCTAGTGTGTCACCGTGGGGTGCACTGGTTATTTTCATACGAAAGAAGGACGGATTGTGGAGGCTTTGCATTGACTACCGTCAACTGAATAAGGCCACGATCAAGAATCAATATCCCTTGCTTAGAATTGATGATCTGTTCGATCAAATGAAGGGTGCGACGGTGTTCTCAAAGATCGATTTACGATCAGGGTATCACCGACTGCGGATCAAGGAGGATGACGTTCCTAAGACCGCCTTTAAGACGAGATTTGGACATTACAAGTTTACTGTTTTGTCGTTTGGACTGACAAATGCCCCAAGAGTATTTATGAGTTTGATGAACGAGGTGTTCCACGAGTACTTGGACAAGTTCATCCAAGTATTCATTGACGATATTTTGATCTACTCTCGGATGACGGAGGAGCATGACGAGCACTTGCGCTTGGTACTACAGTGTCCACGAGAGCACAAATTGTATGGGAAGTTGTCCAAATGCTCTTTTTATCAATCGAGGATTCACTACTTAGGGCATGTCATCTCCGGCGAAGGTATCGTTGTAGATCCAACCAAGGTCGAGGATATTATGGAATGGCCTGCACCGAAAAATGTCATAGAAGTGCGTAGCTTTATGGGCTTATAAGGATACTATCAACGGTTTGTCGAGGGATTTTCAAAGATAGCAAATCCGATCACGGAATTGCAGAAGAAAAACAAGAAGTTTGTTTGGGTCGAGAAATGCGCTGAAGCATTTCGGAGGCTTAAGGAGTTGTTGACAATAACGCCAATACTAAAGGTCCCTGACATGGACGTGGAATTCTTGGTATGCACTGACGCATCCAAGGAAGGTTTAGGCGGAGTCTTGATGCAAGACGGACGAGTGATTGCTTACATTTCGAGGAAACTGAGAAGGCATGAGGAGAACTATGCGATGCACGATTTGGAGTTATTATCCATCGTATATGCCTTGAATGTTTGGAGATGCTACCTTGTTGGATGAAAATTTGAACTAAAGACTGATCATTGTGGACTACAACACATTTTTACGCAAAGCGACCTGAATGCACGACAACGACGTTGGTCGAAATTGCTTAGCGAGTACGATTTTGAGATTACTTACATAAAGGGAACAATGAACCGAGTGGCGGATGCTTTGAGTTGGAGGCCACGCATCTTTTTGGTGTTTCCCCTTCAGACGAATCTACGTGAGAATATTCTCACTTTACAGCGTGACGATGATTGGTACAAGGAGGTCGAGGGTTTTATCGGAAAAAACACAATGATGGTACCACGGTATGAGGGATATTCATTTGATAGCGATGGGTTATTAAGGTTTAAAAGTTGGATTTACGTACCACCAAATGACAAGTTGAGGATGTTGATCTTGAGTGAGGCTCATAGAGCAATTTACATGGCTCACCCGGGAGTCACGAAGATGAGGGCAGATCTTAAACCCTTATTCTTCTGGAGGGGAATGAAGGCCGACATAGTTAACTATGTGGCCAGGTGTCTGGAGTGTCAGCAGGTAAAGGCTAAACATAGACATCCAACAGGATTACTACAACCACATGCCATTCCGAAATCGAAATGGGAGGTCATTTCGATGGATTTTATTGTTGGATTGCCACTAACGGTAAGGAGACATGACTCGATTTTCATAGTCGTAGACACTCTGACGAAGAGTGCTCACTTTATTCCTGTGTGTACGACGTATCATGCACCTGACATAGCTAGAGTTTTCATCAGTGAGATTGTGAGGTTTCATGGCATGCCTAAGAGGATTATATCCAATCGAGGATCGGTGTTTACTGGACGATTTTGGACGAGTTTCCAAGAGGTCTTGGGAACTCAACTTAACTTTAGTACTGCGTATCACCCAGAGACTGACGGATAGAAAAAATGAACGAACCAAACCTTCGAGGACATGTTGCGCATGTACGTGATGGACCAACAAAAGCGTTGGGAAGAATTATTGCCACTAGTAGAGTTCGCTTACAACAACAGTTACCAGAGCACCATTAAGATGGCGCCCTTCGAGTTTCTTTACGAGTGACCGTGTCAGATGCCCTTGAGTTGGGATCAGCTGGAGGATAGGGTCCTGGTGGGACCAGAAGCGATCCAAGAAATGGAAGAGAAAATGAAAACCATAAGACAAAGGATTAAAGAAGCGCAGGATTGACAGAAGAGTTATGTCGATGCGCACCGAGTCGACCGTAGTTATGAGGTCGGCGATCGAGTCTTCTTACGGGTTAAACCGCATAAGAGTTCAATCAAGTTTGGAAAAGGAGATAAACTCTCTCCTAGGTTCTTGGGACCTTTCGAGATTATGGAGAGAAAGGGGACCATGGCCTATCGACTAGCCTTGCCTGATTCCTTGAGGCGTATGCACGATGTTTTTCATGTATCTGTTTTGAGACATTATATTAGTGATCCTACACATGTGATTGACATGAGTTCCTTGCAGGTATCGGATGAGGGAGTGCTCATGGCTGAGACGGTCTGCATCTTAGATCATTGTGTTTGACAGTTACGATGTTGAACGGTAGATCAGGTCAAGGTCCAGTGGGATCATTATAGTCCACACTCGACGACCTGGGAGGATGCATATGATATGCGCCAACAGTTTCCATTTTTGTTTGATAGATAGACATATGATACTATGATACATTTATTTTTCCATTTATACCATGAAACTTCAGGACGAAGTTTAGACCAAGAGGGGGTGTATGTAACATCCCGCTCTGGCGCACTGAGAAAACTTATTCTTTGAGGACACTTGCCCACAAGTGATCGAGACTTTTATGATATTAAACCTTTTGTCCTTAATTATGATGCGTTATGATAGATGACATGATGTTTACTACATTGACATACACAGGTGCTATTGACTCAGTTTTACTGAGTGTGCAGGGTTTTGGACCTTGAGAATGCAGAGGCATCAATGGAACCCCTTGGACTCCGGATTGAGTCAGGGAGTGTGCTATTTGGGTTGATTTATTTACTGTGCTATTACATTTTATTTGATGATATGATGTGGACATGTTCTGACATGATTGTTGATGATGCAATATGATGATAGCTTGCTGACCAAACTCACATATGGAGTAAAGGGGCCACACACAACTACCAGTGAGGTTGAGGGAGGGGTGTGGACTTCTACTAGGTGATTTTAAAGGAGTGAAATATCGTATCCTAGCTTGCAAATCTCGTCCTCCCTTCTGTAATAATTATTGGGCGGAGCTACTGTGCTTGCACCACGAAATGGTGGACGCTATGTTTCTCCCACGCTCTGCAACCTTTGAACCTTAACTGGAAAATTTTGTTACCTAGCGGGTTACCTAGGGTTACTGCGCTATCAGATAGCGGTTGGCTTCCTAACCGTGGCTTCCTCTCCCTTGCTGTCATGATGTTCTGGTTATAAACCAGAGCCCTCCTTTTATTTAAAAAAAATTCAACCAGGCATTGTTTACCATCACCTACTGACCCTGCAACAACCATCTCATGCTTTTTACGATGGTTGACCCACGCGTTTTCACCCAATCCCATCTCTGCGTTGATGTTACTCCTTCTCTACATATCACTGTACGCTGAATACCATTATATCGGACGGATCTTGATATCATACACGAATTTCGTTTGCAGTAGCGAGCATGCTTAATTTCGTGATTTGAATATGGAAAATTGACATGGTCAAATGAAGATAAGAGTGCCACCCTGCTGTTTCACTTTGACTGAGAATTCTTGCTAGAAACGCGCCTACATCATAGGACTAATTTCTGGAAACGCGCCTGTTGTTTTTCCTTCCGTTGAGTATCTACAACATTGTATACTTACACGTCCTTGGTGTCAGATTTATTGGTCTCACTATCTACTACCTGCAATACTTAAAACCCCTTTTTTTGGTGTGTGATTATTGGTTACCATCGATCAGAATCACATATCATTGTTTCTAATTTCTAATTTTATGATTACCATTGATCGGAATCACAGATTGCATTTTCTGTATTTTCGTTTCAATTGTCGTTCAATAGTTATTTTCCGTAAGTGTACAATATATATCTACAAAAAAATGTTTTCTCATGTTGGTCAATTGCACGTGTTCCGTTGAATTCCACAAGTCTCCTTCTCTGGTTTTATGGCTACATGTGTTAGATTGTATTGTGAGGTAAATTAGTGGTATGGTATGTTATTCATAAATGGTTTACAATCAATTATTATGCATTAGTATTGAGGAATTGCAATTAATTGAGTGTACATTATTTTTAAGGGTAGATTTGGTAACTGTCTGCTAATTGGAATTATTTGGAGTAAATGAATAATTTAAATATGAAAATGATGCTAATGCTGATTAGTTCTTAGGTTACATTATTGATTCATTAAGACTCATTGAATTAGATGACTAACATATTGTTATTGATTAAAGATAATAATGAATGGTGAATTTAGAGTTGTATCAATTATCAATTTGGAATGGTTAGTTTAGACGTGAAAATGATGTTGATGTTAAATGGTCGATTTGGTTATATAATTTTTTTTTTTTATCATCCAAATGTGGTAATTATTCGCTATCTACTAAATCAAACGACCTATCTTATTATTCGGATCGGAGGACTTGCCTTAATAATGTATAGAGGATAATGTTTTAAGGGGTAGTGTTCTATTGGAAATGGGATATAATTTTAATGCCATAGGGTAATGCCTTAATATAACTTGGATTTGGTTGATGTATTTGGGTGATGCTTAAATATAACTTGGACATGGTTTTTAATATAATTGGTATTGCGTTAATAAACATGGATATGGTATTAATATAAATAGAGTATGGTTTAACATAATGTGGATATTGCTCTTTTGAATGTTAAAGGTGTTGATCGTTTAACTCTTTATTTGATGTATTAAGCAGCTTTTACTTCCTTTAATAGTTCATTAAGTTGATCTTTTATAATTTCCTTGAGAGGAATGGATATGTTAAGTGGTGTCGAATTCTTAAATTGTCATTAAGTAAGATAATTCACTTTCTTATGATACCTAGTGAGCTGCATAGGAGTTGTACTATTTCTGGAGTTGAACCATCGATAAGTTATTCTTGACTTAAATGAGCTTGATCTTAACATAAGGCTAGTCATATTTAAAGAGTTTGCAACAATTCAAATTGTAATTATGTGCTAGTGTTTCTTTCTATTCTCAATGTAATTCCTATTGCTCCATTGGTTTCTTTTTATAATGCTTAATGGGTTGATCAATCATAGCATATTATTTTTAGTGCCACGTTAGGTATGATGGGCATAAGTGTAGTCACTTCATGTAGAAATGTCAACTACATTAAATCTTTGAATGATTAATTCTGTGCCTTGAGGTAAATTAGATGGCTACCCTTGCTTCTTGATTTAATAAAGTTGTTTTCATCTTGCTCGCACTTATGTCGTTTCATGAAGGAATTTTGTAATTCAATCTTCTTGCACCATGGATTTCTTATAATATGTGTTGATTCATAGTACTTCTTCGCACAATGATTGTCCTTGATATTTGTTTTTTTTTGTATTTTTAGTTGGGTCTGGATTGTGTCGGGCGGGATGTAGACACCACCATGTTCCTCAGAACAGTCGCCAGCCCTGAGACCTTAAATGGTTAAAATCGATGGCAACATGGGCTTGAGCTTTGCTTATGTGTCTTGGAGGTCCTAACCATTGTAGGGTAGGACGGGTGGGTAGTCAGTCTTATTATTGTCCGTCGGTTGTCATTCTTTGCTTACAGAGGTTTATGTGCGTCTTAGATCTCTATGTTTTCATCGCATTGCATGCATCATGTTCGTTGTCGGATGGCGACGCAGGGTCAAATGTCTTATTATCCTTGTACACACGCTCACACACACAAAAAAAATAAAAAAAATAAAAAAAATTGCACTTGTTATGAGAGGTTTTCACCGTAATGAAAAGATAAAAAATCAGCTCAAAAATGAGAAGTTAGCTAATATAACTAAACATATAAGAGTGGAGGAGTTAGAACAATGGGTAATGGATTTGAGAGAAAATCCACAAGATGAAGCATCTGTGTAAGTTTTGACGAAAACACAGGGCACAAAAATCCATGCATTAAAGAAAATGCTCAATATCCCTAGGATTGAACATATCCAGACTCTAGAGTTACATGCAATGCAAAAATAAAAAGGATCAACTCCTGAGAAAATTGGTACAAATGGGAGACCAAATGAAGATGTATGAGAATCATATGAAATATTAAAGAAAGGAACATCTTCATCACAAATAAAAAAGTCAATAGATGCAATAGAAGGATCAACAAGAACATTGGCAGACCTAAATCTAAAAAGTGTTGAAATTGAAAAGCTAAAGAAAACATTATCCACACATAATGAGGAGATTAAGGTTTTTAAGGAAAAACTGAGAGATAAAGCTAAAATCATTGAATAATATTAGAATTTGAAGGCCAAGATGTTAGCAAATGTAGAACAAATGCAAAATAAATTATTTGGCAAACCATATCTGATCGGATCTAAACACCTTATTAGGGATGAAATCATTGCTGAGGTTGGAAACATTTGGCATTACTTCAAAATAATTGATGAAGATATCGCTTTGACAGATGAAGTATATCAAACTATAAATAAAGCATTCCAAGAGTTAAGAACGAGACCTCAGGTTGCTACCAGAATTATCAAGTTCCTAAAATTCAATTCCAAAAAAGTATTGAAGAGTAAAGATGTAAAATATATACCCACAATGGTGTGGAGAGTGAAAACATTTTCAGAAAAAGAAATTTAATACAACAAGCTCAAAATAAATGTATAATGGTGAAAAGAAACATTGAATCATTCACCAACAAGTTTGAAAATTTGGTAAAAATGGGTCTGCCTTCAACATGGGATGAAAAAAGGAAGCTTCTATCATTTGAGAATTACAAGAAAATTTTATTCATAATCTGAGAAAGTGAAGACAAATTTCAAGGAATAGATAACATTTTGAGAGGGAATACTATTGTGGACTTACTCACACAATTTTTTTATTTACTCTGGAAAATTAAAAATATTTTTCTCAAGTCGCCTTACATATGAGAACTATACTGAATTAGACATTGCGTATAGACAAATGAAGGCCTTCAACTACCCATCTAGCGAAAATTAGAAAGTTCTAATTCAATTACTAACTAAATGAGTTATCAAAATGGTTGAAGAGAAATCATGAGATATTCTGGGAAAATATCAAGTTCAAATGTATTCATTTCTTTCTTTGAAAAATAAATAGATGGTTGTTATTTTGAGGCTCAATAATAGTTCTCTATAACCATATGTGATTATACTCATTTTTGTATAAAGGGAAGGATTTTCAATGTAAGAGGGGCTAGCTCTTTCCTGGGAAAAGACCAAAATTTCTAATAAAATTCTACTTTTTATAGAATTTGATTGATTCTAGTTTTCAATATTTTAGTTGATGTTTCCTTTGTTACTATGTGTATTTAGTATTTTATAAAATTTCTTTCTCAATATTTATCTGATTTTTCAAATGTAATAATTTGGTACGATAACCACTGCTACAACTTCCAAGGAATTATAAAATACACAAATTTATACAACTATATTGTTAGTATAAGTCAAATCTGTGTGTTCTACTTGTATGTCTTATGAATATTGATGAAATTTTCATTACCGTTCATTTAATATTATTCTAAATAAGATTCAGATGTTTATATTTTCCTCAATTGAAAGTTAAATAATATTTATTCATATTGAATACATTGTTAAATTTCAATTTATATTTCTTAAATTCTTCTTTAAAATCATCAAAATATAAAGTTGTCTAAAACATTGAAATCTTGCCTTTCAAGTTCTGATATTGATTTATTGGAAATTAACTTTGTTTCTTAAGGTAAAACAATAAAAAACTCTGTCCCTGGACATGAATTTCAAAGTTAAAATAAATTAATTGAAAATGGATGCATTGACATAGTTTCCTAGACAAAAACATCTCAAGGGTTACACCATCTTTTTTGCACCATTACCGGGGAGCGAATTAAATAAATTTTACTTTCCCTGGGTTAAATGATAGGAAAACCTACTCCTTGCCAACGAGTAAGAGTTAGGAAGGATAAAATATTTCACCTGGCGACTTCACATTTTCAATCCTGGCATTAGGAAATAAAACCGCGAGAGAAAACCCAGGCCCTAAGAAAAATACACCATTAGAAGATCCAGATATTTTTTTGTCTAAGAGAAATCCTAGACAAAGAAAAACTACACCTTTTGTTGTTAATCCTTCTTCTTCCATAGATCCTAAATCAAAAGGAAAATTTTCTATTACTTTATAATATCCTTCAAAATATTTTCCCACCATTTCTCCTAAACATTATTTTCCAATTACCCCTAAAGGGTCTCCTCCAAGTTCACCAAAACTAACTTTATTAGTCTCTGTAACATATTCTCTTGAATTTTTCCCTAAAAATATATTGCTCTTTCTCTCAAAGGCTCTCAGAGGGTCTCTTGTCATATCTCAAATACCTGAATATTCTCCAAATGTTTCCCCAAATTATTCTCTTGAGGTTTCTCTTGTTACATCACCCATGTTTTCTTTCTTATTTCCTAAGAAGAAATATTTTGAAATTTCTCAAATAATTCTTCCAGAAGCTCCCTCTGAAGAAGAATGTTTCAATTTTTTTTATTAATCCACTCCATAAAATCATATATTATTCTTAGAACATCTAATGGTTGGTCAACAATGACAAACTCAACAACAACCACAACAACAACAACAACCACCCCCAACACCTCCACCTTGGTTCTTTAATAATGTTGCCGCTAGATATGCACCCTTAAATCTTCCTAGAAATCTAAACAATTTTCTTGATAATTATCTAAATCTCTTACCTAAATTAAATGGAGAAGATGATATTACAACTTTAGAACACCTATAAACTTTTGATATTTTTATAGATAATCTAGGTCTTGAACATGAGGATGTGTGCATGAGAATATTTGTACAAACTTTTGAAGGAGAGGTGAGGACATGGTTTAAAGGGTTACCCCCTAATTCCATTAACTCATGGGATGCACTAGAATCGATTTTTCTTAGACAATGGGGAGAGAGAAATGATCATTTATATTATTTGACTGAGTTTGGTAGACTTAAAAAAACATAATGAATCTATTTCATATTTTATTAAAAAGTTTAACAAGCTTTATCATAATATTCCCACAGATGTAAAACCTTCTCAATCAACTGCAAAAGTAACTTTTGTTGGTTCTTTTGATCTAGGATCTGCATTGTTTCTTAGAGAAATAATATCTATTACCTTAACTAATATGAAATATGATGCAATTTAGATAGAGTAAAATACGATAACTTCAGGAAAAACTAGAGTTTAGACTGATTCTGGTGATTGGGAAAAAAGAAAAAAAAAAAAGAATAAGTTGGTCCTTCTGGAACAAATAAGAATAATCAAGAAGATACAATTGAACAGATGTAGAGGATAATTAAATGCATATATAATAAATTATATAGAATGGAAACAAAAAAGAGGAGACCTAATAATAGAAACTTAAATCAATTTAGAAGGCCATTCAATCCTCCCCAAGTTTTACAAAGAGAGAAAAGAGTTGAAGATCAACCAATACAGACACCATTAAAGAATACAAATTTGATTGATAATTTTGTAGATGAAAAATAATACCAAGAATATGATGAAGAAATGAATATGATGGAAGGTGATCCTTCTTATGTACATCTGACACAAGATGAGTATAAAAAATACTTGGGGATAAATCAATATTTTGGTGAAATTAACATTAATGATCAAGTTGATATATCATCCCAGTATATAATTTTATCAGATACCTTACAGGATGAACTTCATAAAAAGTATGATATTAGACCTAGATGAAATGGAAATAAAATAAATAATCAAGGTCAATTAGATAATATTCAAAATAAGGATAAAGGAAAAAAAATCGTATCTTCAAAACAAAAATATGATCCTCAAGAAGTTAAGAAACCATAAATTGAACATAAGGAAATAGAGAAGACAAGTACTTGATTCAACTTAGAAAATGAATTGAACAAAATTAGAATTCTTGTTCCTTTACTAGAACTTGCTAAAAAACCAATTTATTGAAAGCAAGTCTTAAAAATGATTGATTGTTGAAATTCACCAACACAACTAGATACTTTAAATTTACAGGATGAAAATCCCACTGTTGTGTTTTGACCTTATGTTGAGGAAAGAGGAGAAGTAGTGGCTCCTTTTTATATTACCTTGGTTGTTCATGAACACCTTTTGCATAATTGTATGCTTGATTCATGTGTTTCACACAATTTGATGCCTAAAATCATTATGGACAAGTTGGGGTCAGAAATTAAAAGACCATATCAGGATTTATATTTCTTTGATGTAAGAAATGTTAAATTCTTAGGAATGATTAAATATCTTGTAGTTAACCTAGCTCAAATCTCAGTAAAAAGTATTATGATGGATGTGGTTGTGGCAGATGTATTTGGAAACTATGGAATGCCTCTATAGAGCATGGACAAGTAAATTAGGTGGCACATTACAATTGGATATGATATATGCCACTGTTCCAATTTTTGGTGGATAAACTATAAGACTTTATAGGGAAACTAAAATTGCTTATACAATTAGTGATCCCAAAAATCCCAATAGCTATCCCGTGTATTCAAAATATCAAGATTTGGAATATTTGTTTTTATCTATAAATAATGACTTGGAATATTGTAAAGAAATTGTAGATACTCCAATTTGTGTATATAATGAATTTTAATATGGTATGTGTAAAATGTATTTTGATGGAGCTTCATCCTAGGAAGGTGTTGGAGATAGCGTTCTTCTTATTTCACCTTCTAGGAAAACATTGCCATATTCTTTTAGGTTGTATTTTGAAATTGATTCTACAAACAATGCTTGTGAATATGAAGATCTTGTTTTATGTTTAGAAACTGCAATAAAATTGAAAAGTGTGAACCTCATAGTTTATGGATATGCTAAATTGATTGTTAAAAAAACAGACAAATTTATCAAGCTAAACATCCAAGAATGAGGGATTATAGAAATTTAGTTTGGGATTCAATTGAAAATTTCTTTTTATCTTTCAATATCCATGCAATTCTAAGACATGAAAATCAACAAGATGATTCATTAGCAGTGGCATCAAGTACATTCAAACCTCTTGATGTTCCAAAGCTTAAATATGAAGTGGAAATGGTATATGGACCTTCAATCCCAAATAATGTTAAACATTGGCAGATGTTTGAAGATGATAAACATATTTTTTTTTTTTTGGAAATGATTGATGAGTTCTCTACAACACATATCGATCAAGAGAATGAAAATGAAAATAAACACCTAAATCAAATCTATGATTCAGATCTTAAATTGCAAAACATGATTTCTAATCATAAGATGATGGTGTCAAGGAACAATACAATTACAAAAGGATTGGCACCTTTGGAAAAATTGTTTGATAAATATGATATTACTGCCAAAACTTATGTTCATCCTCAGATTGAAGAAGTATAAGATTGTAATATTGGTACCAATCAAGAACCAAAGAATGTGAATTTTTCAAAACTTCTTCCTGTTGATATGAAAATAAGGTATGTTAATTTATTTAAATATTTCTTTGAAGTTTTTGCACGATCCTATGAGGATTTCAAAACTTATGACACCAACATAATTCAACATATAATTCCACTCAAAGTGGGATCAAATCCATTTAGACAAGAACTAAGACAGGTAAATCTTATTCTTCTCTCATCAATTGAAAAGGAACTTAAAAAGTTACTTGATGAAAAAAATATAGTTCCTCTTAGATATTCAACTTGGGTTGTGAATATAGTGCTTGTTAGAAATAAAAATGGTGAAATTAGACTATGTTGATTTTAAGAATTTAAACAAATCTTCATTAAAAGACAACTATCCTTTGCCAAAAATGGATATTGTTTTACAAAATGTAGTTGGGGCTAATCGAATTTCTATGATTGATGGTTTCTCTAGTCACAACTAGATCATAGTACATGAAAAATAGAGAGAATTAACTGCATTTACAACACCCCGGGGAACATTTATGTATGATAAAATTCCATTTGGTTTAATGAATGCAGGTGCAACATTTCAGAGAGCCACAGACATAAATTTTGTGGGAGAAAGAGATAAATTTATTGTTATTTATTTGTATGACTTGTCTATTTTCTCAAATTTTGATGAAGGTCTTTTAAAACATCTTAGACAAACTTTTGTAAACTGCAAAAAATATGGTTTGTCATTAAATCCTAAAAGAACACATTTTGCCATGTCGAAAGGAAAATTGCTAGGGCATATTGTCTCAAAGGATGGTATGAAGATTGATCCCCAACAAGTTGAAGCAATCAAAGTCATCAATTTACCAAGAAACAAAAAGAAAATTCAGCCATTTCTAGGAAAAATATTTTTTTAAGAAGATTTATTCCTAATTTTGCTGAAGTTGTAAAAGATTTGACAGATACACTAAAAAAAGACAGTGAAGTTTATTGATATTCATAGGCCAGATATTCATTTGAACAAATCAAGAATACTTGGGAGAAACACTAGTGTTGGTGAGTCCAGACTACTCAAAACATTTCCTTATCTTTTCTTTTTCTTTTGAAAACACTTTTGCTACAATACTTTTACAAAAGAATGATAAAAATCATGAACAACCCATTGCATTCTTTAGCAAAAATTTAGGAGACTCAGAACTAAAATATAACATTCTTGAAAAACATGCATATGCATTAGTTCAATATTTTAAATCTTTTAGAGCTTATATTTTCCAGTCCAAAATTATTGCATATGTGCCTAGTAGTATTGTCAAAGAAATTTTGGCTCAACCACATAGTGATTGAAGAAGAGGTAAGTGGATAGAAATGATTCAAGAGTATGACCTTGAAATAAATCCCACAAACTTAATTAAAGGTAAATGTTTAGAAAAACTATTAGTAGAATCTAATTGCAAAGCTCTTGGAATCAATTTAATCTCTCAAACATCAAAACCTCTTGTAGTAGAAGAAACAAAGTCACAACAACCTATAAAATAGGTACATGAGAATTTTTTTTTATCCCCTTGATACAAAGATATTTTTCTGTATTTACAAACACTTGAGTGTCCATCCCATTTAAATCAAGCTAAATAAAGATCTTTAAAACTGCAATCTATCAAATATTGCATTATTGATGAAAAAATTTACTAGAAATATCCTTTGGACATTCTTTTGTATTGTATTATTGAAGAGGAAACCGAAGGAATCATAGATGAATTTCACAAGGGAATATGTGAAGGACATAATGCTGGGAGGGATACAACATATAAAATTCTAAGAACATGCTATTATTGGACAAAATTGTTTTCAAAGGTGAATGCTAAGGTAAGATCTTGTAAACAATGTCAAATTTTTGTTGGTAAACATAAATTGCCTTCTTTAACTTTAGTGCCAATCAAAGATGAAACTCCTTTTAAGTAGTGGGGTTTAAATTTCATAGGTGAAATTCATCCACCTTCTAGTGCACAACGTAAGTGGATTATAAATGCAACATATTTTTTTTCCAAATGGGTGGAAGCAATTCCTACCAAATTTGCAACTGATGCAGTTGTTATTAAATTTCTTGAAGAAAATATTATTACTAGATTTTGTTTTCCAAGGAAAATCATTACAGATAATGCTCAAGCTTTTAAATCCCTTGCCATGATAGATTTTTGTCAAAAATGTAGTATTATTCTCTGACATTCACTTGCCTACTATCCTCATGGTAATGGATTGGAAGAATAATCAAATACAAGTTTAATCATGATCATTAAGAAAGTTTTTACTGAAAACAAAAGAGCTTGGAATTCTCATCTGAAATAAGCACTGTGGGAAAACATAATCAACACAAAAAGAGCAACAAGTATGTCACCTTTTCAATTGATTTATGGTATAGATGTTTTACTTCCTATTGATATTTCTCTACCTGTTATGAAATTATTGTAGCATGTTGAAGAATAACCAAATGATATTACTAGAAGGATGAATAAACTAATTGAAGTTCAACAAAACAAGCTAGAACAAGTGAATGAGAAATTTTAAGAATACCAAGACAAAATGAAAATTATTTTTTTATAGAAGAGCAAAACAAAGAAACTTTGTTCCAGGTGATTTAATACTAAGATGGGATAGCATAAGAGAAGACCATGAAAAGCATGGAAAAATTGATAATATTTGGCTTGGTCCTTTTAATATTACTTCAATTGAAGGAAACAATTTGTTTTCTCTTTAGAATTTGGATGGAGATCTACTAGAATTTCCTGTAAATAGGAGATTCTTGAAGCATTTTATTCAATTTTATATAGTTTCTAAATTTATCATTTCATTATAACCAGTTTGAATTGACACTGGCATTTATTTTCATAAGACTTTTAAAATATTTTTGAAATAAGTTAATTGGATCTGAAATTTTGATTCATTAAACTTATTATTTTTATGGATGATCCAATTAAAATAGTGATAGGATTTCCTTAGAATAAATTCTTTACTTTTAGAGTGGATTGTTTAAATTTAGACATGTTTCATTTCTTGTTAGATTAGATTAGATTTAAATTTTCTTTAAAATAAATAAATCCTTATAATCTCAAAATTTTCCTAATCTTAGTAGAAAAGATTGTTAAAACTAAGGATGCAAGATTTTTGACATGTATCATCAACTAGAAAGGAAAATATCTTTAAATTTTCTTATTTAAAGTTGAAAAGGCATATTTAGAGTAATTATTTTATAGACAAAGGATTATTTGTCAAGCTCCAATTGATTGAGTTACCCAAAGAATTTTATTTGAAACATTAAACATAAGATTGGTTTATTTTGGAAAGATGGAGTTAGGATTGAGGAAATGAAAAACTTTTATGAGTATATTTTTTAACTTAGGTATTTCCAACTCATCTTTGATAAACATACATCATCCCTGTTGGAAATACTGAGAGGGGGGGGGGGGGTGAATCAATATTACCTTTTTAAACAATTAGTAATTACTTTGTTATTTTAACCATCACAATGGATCAACAATGGACTTGTATTTAAAAATCAATTATATAAATATACTTAACAATAATTACAAAGTTTATGGAGAATAATCTATGATTGTGAAGGACACCAATCATTTTTAGAGCACCCACTCTTGGAGACACAAATCCTCTTCTTCAGGGCACCAACCCTAGGAAGCACCAACTCCCTTGTTTTTCAGGGAACCAACTCCCTTTTTTTAGGGCACCAACCCTAGGAAGCACCAACTTCCTTATTTTTTAGGGCACAAACCCTAGGAAGCACCAAATCCCTTGTTTTAGGGCACCAACCCTAGGAAGCACCAACTTCCTTATTTTGACACTTTACTTATTAAAGGATATGACTCCTTCCTTGCTCCTCCCTTCCACCCTCACTACATAAGTATCTTCAGTTTTCCTTCTTGGACTTTGTTGTTTCTTTTGATCTTATGATTTGGACATTAGAGACGCTTTCTTCTCACCATTCTTTCTTATTTATATAGTCTTCCAACTGATGTGAATTTGAATCATTGTGTCTCTTTGTTTGAACCATTGCACCTCTTCATTTAAATTAACAATAATAACTTCTATTATTATTATTATTAATAGTTTAAAGAATTCAAATCCCTTGCAAATTGTTCAACATTTTAATCCTTCACTGATTACTTTGTTGTTTTGGATTTGAATATCTACAGACATGGGCTTCCTTCAAACCATTATTTTCTTTCTGACCATGAGCTCAAACCACAAGCTTACCTTCTAAGTATTGTGCTTAGCGCTAGTGTTGCACCTTTGTTACCTTGAGCACTCACATGACCAACGACATAACCTTGTCATCTGGGCTTTGGCCCTTCAGAATTTTTTCTTTTTTACCAAACTCTTGTTATCACCAAAGAGATATCTTTCAGAGTGTTACCTTCTAGAGTGGTTACATCTCATTCTAGTTAATCCTATGGCTAACATTACTCCCTTAGTTCTCAGAATGATGGTCTTGTCTAATCCTTGTGCAATTTTCACTGTGATGAGATCTTATCCATTGATCTCTTTCTCTTTGTTCTTGATCTAACGGTGTGGAGTTAATCTCTTGTTGAATGGAAAATTATTTCTTATCTGGAGGCTTAAACAAATCGACGGTTATGACTTAATCTGTAGTTGAAATGAATGATTCTCATCACTCTGGGACTTCGACGATTCATGACTCTGGGACTCTGGGTTACTAGAATTTTGAAGTAGGACAATTCCTCTGGAGCTTTACCTACCAAATAAGTCATATAATACCAATGACTGCTTTCTGTCGGTTAACACTTCATGCTTACTCTATTCTTCCACTACGCTTGATCAATGGTCGAGAATGCTCCCGAAGTAGATCAACGGTTAACATTAATTCACAACTTCAACCTTCGACACTTTGGGTATTGTTGCTAGTAGGAGAAGTTGGACATCCCTCAAGGTTGTAATCCCAAAGTGACATGGCATTCTGATGTCACCTATGATGACATGGACCCTTAGTTTGTGTGCTACGTGTCACCCTAATTTGTGACTTTTATAGTCCTTATGTCCCACATTGACCTTGACACTTGTCACTATTTGATTGGGCCACGTGTCATCTATTGCTAACATGGTTCTGTTGATGTGGACCTACTAATGTGTCACATGTCTTCCTCCTAGATTTAACAATTGTAGATTCATTTAAAGTTCCTTATTGATATGATGGTCTCTATTTACTATGAGACTCCATGCATTTGGCCCTACTTATCCTATCCTTCCACTACTTCATCCAACGATTGAGAATGGTCCAAAAATGGGTCAACAGTTAGCATTACTTCGAGACTTCAAGATTTCAAAGATTACCCTATCCTTCCACTTTATATTGATCAATTGTCGATGATATTTCCCAGTTCTTCCTTTGATCCGACGGTCGACAGAAGTTCATGAATTTGAGGCTTCAGCCTTCAGGTATTCCTACATGATTCAAACTTCTTTTCGCTGGAGTGGTCAATGTCAGAGTTGACCACCTTCTTTCCTTTAGTGCGATCTAGCAGTTCAAAATTTCCATTCTATATCGACGGTCAATGCTTAATTCTAGATCCAATATTCATCCAATGGCTCATATTTCTTCCGCAGGGATCTTAGATCGATGATATGCATGAATTCATTTACTCTAGGACTCAGGGATATTGTGGCTTACCCTGTCCTTCCACTAAACTTGATCGGATGGTCAAGAATTCACCCGAAGTCCCTCCCTTGATATAACGACTAGTGGGAATTCATGACTTCATGATTTTGTGAGGCCTCTTCCTTGTCTCCAATGTTCACTGAAGTGGCGAAGTTCCTAAGCTTCTCCTTTTTGTCTTTGATCAACGACTGATGATCTATTAGTTCTATCTAATGGTTGAGATTTAATCTAGTTTCCACCAACGATCGGATGACTGTGAATTCTCCTGAACTTCATTCCTATCCCTGATCAATGATCACAATCACTTGAAGTATTTTGCATAGTATTTCTCTACCTGTAGGACTCTGTTTCGGCTTCACTTGAATGCGCTCACTCCTCCTGAGCTTTGGGTTTATACTGTATTCCTCTGCACCTTGTGCTATGTCTTCTGCACAACCTACTATGTTATATCTCATGAGCTTTAGGTTCTCAAAGACATATAATGACAATACCATATTGATCTTCTTGACATCAATTCCAACACCATAATACCATGTCCAACATTGATCATATTGGCCTTATTTGACATCAATGCCAACACCATAACACCATGTCCAACAATCCCTAGGTGTGAAAAAAATATTGATTGCCCCCATCTCATATAAAGCACATATGAAAAAGGGAGATGGTGAAAGGAAATTCAATTAGGAAATGTAGGTATCTTCACCGGGGCTATGGGTGCTCGTTAGCAGTGAAGCAAGGCCTATGATGTCGGGGTGACTGCACCATAGGATATGGATGATTTTTGACAGTGTAGCAATACTATGAAGATGAAGGAGGACTACCAAATGATTATGTTTATTTAACATATCGAATTATAATAGTTTCCTCAGGAATAACTTCATTCTAACCTTGATAAGCTATAAATATAAATTTTTACATCTTAAAGTCTTGGGTTGACAAATATCAGTTGGAAATTTTATTTTTGAGCTTGAATTTATGATTCAATTACCTTAAGTAGTTCATGAGTAAGCTTAAGTGAGGGAAAATATTTTTATTCTTTTTAGTTTTATTTTATTTACATGTTGAAATATGTAATTATGAGTTAATTATGTCTCTTCTATTAGAGATTTATTTTATACTTGAGAAAAAGGTTTATTTGATTTATTTTAAAAGAAAATTTTAATTCCTTGAAAACTTAGTTTAGTTTAGTTTTCAAAATAATGACTCCATAACCCAATAAGAAGGCATTTGATTTGCAGTTTTTTAGTGTCTCACAGAGAGATACTATCCCCAATTGGAACCAAATGTTGTAACATTTTCTAGAATTTCTGTAAAATGTAGAAATTTATTTAAAAAAATAAATTTAGGAGTTGATTAGTTAGTTTAGTTTTTATTAAAATTTATTAATTATATTAGTTTAGTTTATTAATTAGTTATTTTTTTTAACCACTATTATTTTCATGAATGTTAGGTTTTATTATATTTGTAAATAATAATATATAAAGTTTTTAATTTTGTTATTATTAGATTTATTAATGTTTGATATCATTTTGTTTTAGTTTTGATTTATTAAGTTTTAGTTTAGTTTAATTTTAAAAATAGTTTAGTTATATAGTTATATCATAAGTTTTAATATTAATAAAGTGCATGTTTCAATGTAGGTTGATTCCGCGATCATAGATTTTAAATGGTCTTTATTGAATTGCACCCCCATGTATGCTCGATGGTTAACAAAAGGGAGGCGGGGGTGGGGTGGGGTCTATGAAACTTAACCATGATTTGAACTCTTTTGACGTGTCGTGCGCTGGTAAATTGCACCCCCCTCCATGGTTAGGTAAATCACTCGTGACCCCTCACAATTAATGATGGATTGATGCATGTAACATGCGATGTAAGAAAACGGGAAAAGGTGAAGTGATAGTTTTGTCAATTTGTAATATTTAAATTTAATTCTTTCTCACCAAATCCGAGTTTGAATTTTTAAAGATTAAAGTGAAATTTCGATGGTTAATGCTTTTTTTACGAAAATTAAAATTGGTAATGTTGTTTGACTGATTAGTGCAAACCTCCAACCTAACCTGAGTATATTCTGGAGAAAGTTTTTCACCCGGGTAATTCAAAAGCCCTTTATTAGTCCCTGCCGGAAGGCCAAGGGCAGGGACTATAGCGATGAGTTCATCGCTGACTTTCAATTAGTTTATAGTTGACTTCGAAATATTTGTGAAAATGGTAATGTTTAACATAGGAAATATATAAACCTCATTTTTT
>ML794070.1:12901-41048 GCA_009831015.1 Picea engelmannii
TATTCTTCCTTTCTTCTTGTCTTCGGCTTGCTTATCAAGTTTTCCCTTTGTTGGCAGATGTCAACGGAGTCTTCGGTTTACCTAGGATTCGCAGCCGGAGCCATTCGTCATACATAGAACTTGGCTTCCATCACTTGGGTGGTTTTCTCACCCAAGGGTCTACTGGTGTCTTCAGGTGGCATATGCCTAGGGCCATCCACGAACAATGTGGTCGAATATAGCGTCGTTATAGAACTTTTGTGTGATGCTATCTCACATGGTATTCGCTCTTTAGAGGTTCACCTGGATTCCCAGTTAGTAGTATGTCAGTTGAGCGATAGTTACTGCATGCGTGATCCTACTTTACTCCGACGATTCCTATGGGTACGTATTTTAGAACGACAGTTGGATTTTATTACATATTATCATATTCCTAGGAGTTCTAATGATGTATCTGATGCTTATGCTAATTTTGTTTTAGATTGGCATTCGTCACATAATTAAAGCAAAGAAAACCGTCTCATCATTGTACACATTGTAAAATATAAGTAAAGTTGAAGATCCATTTTTTATAAATTTCAAAAAATATGGTGTTTATAATACTAAATTAGGGCTAATACCCTCAATACACATATACAATTGGTACTACAATATCCACAAAATCTATGTCTGTGGCCCCGGATGTGTGTCATGGTAACAAACCACGGTGTTTGCGAGATGCCAAAAGAGTTGTACCCATGCCCTAGGTACACCAACCACCTGTCGCTGCATGGCTTCAGGAACATCCTCTACCTGAACCATAGGAATCCTCTGAGTCAAATGAGACAAGTTTCCCTGCACATTTTGTAGGACCCTCTCGGCTTCTCCTCTCACCGCCTCATCTCCCCGGTTCCTTCATCAATGTCGAGGAAACCCTTCTTACCGTCGTGTACCCACATCTACGTTACACAAGTGTCTAGTCAATACTTAAGCACCATCCAAAAATATTTTTGTTCTATTATACAAAAATACAAAAAAATGAAATACGTAAAAACATTTGACATACCTATGTCTCCGTAGGTAGTCTTTGGTGGGAGTTTCATTTCTGGATCTCCTTGGAAGTCTATCTCTACATAGGGATAGTCATCTAGAGCTATGACTTGTTGCTGCCACCAGTAGAAGAAATCCTCATTGCAGGGTGTCGACACCCTAACTCCCCCTCGTCGCCTCATTACCTCGGTCCATCGTGCCATGGCTAGATCACAAGGCCCTCTCGGAAGAATATCAACTCTAGGTCCCAAACCTAGAACCCGCTCGAAGAAGAAACTGCATAGGATAGAGAAAAACCCAAAATTTCTCTTACTCCCTTGTTTGCACTCTGTCAACTGGATCTTCATATTTTCCAGTAGCGAGGTACACCAGTGGTATACTATGGGTATCATACACTACACTACATAGAACATGAGCGGTCTCAAAGCTTGATGCAATGAGGTTGAACCTGTGATCCTGGTCAATACAAGGACAATAATCTTCAGGCTGAGATTGTTTATTTCTTGGATAGGGAGTTGACTCCTGACTTTAGGAGTTGCTACTACACAATGGGCATCAATGTATTCCTCTATTTTCATTCTGCTCCCTGTTCCTCATGATTTAAGGTTTACAACCTCTCCCCGGTGTGATAGACCAGTCAAAAAGTAGATATCCTCTACTTCAATATTCAATGGTTTCCCATCGAGGTTGAATCTTTCACTCTCAGGTTCGCAGTAACCCACAAGCGTCTCAAGCAAACTCACCTGGGCCCTCATTCCTTTGAGTGCCCAAAATTTATATAAGCTACATCTCTTTAAGTCCATTTGGGCCCATAGATCTCGATCCACAACAGCATTGACCTCCTCATGCTCTTTTTCTCTCCATTAATGAACCATCCTACCAAGGACAAATAAAAAATTGAGTTAGAATCCTTAAAATTTGTTTTTTGTGTGCCTATACACGGTCTACTTCACCTACATTCACATATAGGGATGGCTATACACACCCTGCAATTTTCACATGAGCGTATAACCCATCGTATATGTGACCTGATTGAAGACAACCTGCGTACATCGATTTTTACATTTTGCACCCTCAATTACTAAAAATTTGGAACCTAATTTAAAATTTTAATCCACTGGAAATGAAGAGGAAGGGAAGTAGATTTACCTGATCTAGACGGTTGATGATTTTGTTGCTTGACGCTCCCGCAATCACTGTTTGAATCTTAGAGGTATTTTGGTCCAATTTGCACTATTTGGGTAAAAAATCAAAATGGTATAGTATTTTTTGGTTTTGTTACTATTTATAAACTATTTTAACCATTTTCTATAGTTTTGATCCATTTTTCACCTAATGGACTAATACAAAGGTGAATTGAGTTGGTTATTGCAGTTTTAAATAGGGATTCTTACAGATTTCAACGTTATGTTGGTCATTTGTCAACACGCGCATGTATTTTCATTAACCAGCATATAAGATAGGTATCCATTCCACAATGCATTTTCGCATTATCCTATAACTATCACTTTTTATGCCTTAGGTACGAACCCATTTGCTACAACACAAAGCCTTCCATCTTCTATAAGTCATGTCATTATCAAGTGGTAGAGACTTACTGAACATGGGTGCCCTAGTTATATCCCCTACTGCATTTGGTGCCCATGCAAAGATTTTTTCATAGGACCAGGAGTCCTTCATAGCTAGTACATGACTTGATGTTGAACCTCATTTTTCACTAATAAACATACTGCCTTATACCTTGATGACTCCCAACCGAGTTTAATTTAATCTCTTTTCCAACTCGTCTTCAAAAAGAGAAAATATTTCCAAGTGATTTGTCCCTTTCACACTCGTTAAATTGGACTTGAAAGGTCGTGAGTCTTAGTTAAGATCTTTTCCAACTCAGTATCAAAAAGTGAAAATTTTGCCGAGTGAACATGTCTCTTTCACACTCATAAATTGGATTTGAAAAGACGTCTATTTGGCACAAGTCTATCCCTTTTTCACACCAAGTAGACTAAAAGAAATAAAAAAGGACATGTTTTGACATTAAGTTGTGATTGCATCTCATGTCTTTGCTTGCAGTATTGAGTCTATTGCCGGTTCTCTCTTTGCGTTATAAACCGTTTGCCTCAGCAGTTTTTGCATCCTCAACCAAGCAGAGCCTTGTTTATATCCTTCAAAATTTGACACCCTATACCTAGGAGGGATCATTCCCCCGAGTGTACATCTCCCGCATGCATTTCCCTGCATTGAGCATAGGTATGTTCCACTGCTTAAACTAGTTTTGATTACTTGTGACACTCGTTTCCTCCTCTGTATCATAGCATTTAGTTGTCTATGAAAAAAAAAAAAAGATGGGCGGGAAGGGAGTATTATCTCATATTGGCAGCAATTGGGTCGCCTTTGAACAGAGCACAAAGTTATTGAGTCCATTCGTCATCATAATTTTCGGATTAGCATGGACTTAGGAAGCCGAGCACATTACATAGTCTTCTCTACCGACTAGTTACGCTTCCAGACCCTATAGAGACTTTCATTGATGCCTCATGCATCTCATGGTTTCATCATTGGGTCTATGCTATCAAAGTCCTCCATTTGTCTCATGCTCTTGTTCAAAGGAAATCTATCAACCTGTGTCAGCCACTCCTCAGAAATCTTGACTTTGCATGTCGACCATACCCTCAGTTTGTCTTACAATCACATGATACTGTATTCCTATTGTGCACCCTGGCCCTACTTTCATCATTGGTAGGTAACCTTGAACCCAACAGTCAAAATTTCATCATTGGTCATTAACTGGGTGGTTTCCCTTGTGTTAGACGACAAGACATTTATTCACACATTGGGATTCATGTAGTGTCTTGGATGCCATTAGCCTTATTGGTGGTTTCCTCTCCTTTTTCAGTAGTTTTCATCATTGGTTTCTATTCAGAGGGTCTTTTTCATGTACCATTTGCACTTGGCACACGTGAAAACACACAGGGTCGTTGGTTCGCAAACATCTTCTTCGTCCAATTTCCTCCAAATCATGAAGCTCCTGCTTTGTACCTCATGCTGACTGATGAGAGATGCCTTAATGCTCTCCTTTCAATGGGTCTCCTTCCATCGAATTCAACTCATTTATTATGGAAATGGGACCAAGAGTCTTATGAGTATCTTGATGATTACAGTCATCAGTGACAGGCTCTCTCGCCATTGACATTTGGGAATACATCAATGTATCTTAATCGATGGATTCTTCAGGTGTTTGACACCGGCTCCTTTATTCACACTTGTAATAATGTACTCGGTGCCTTGATACCTACTTTCATTATCCGTAGGATGTCTCACGTTTGTTAACAATATACATCAATGACTAGTAATCAAACGATGTCTCGTTGTGTTAGACCTCAACTCCTTTATTCACATGATGTAGACTTGCACCTTTGGCGGATTATGTAGAAGACTTGAAGACATCAGTACGCGGCCGCAACTTTCCTGAGCTATTGCTTCCTTCTCATTGGACCAGTACTTATATGACTTCAATGATCATGGGAGACAAGATTGTACTCCATGGTATACAGATATCTTCAAATTGGTTTTGAGACTGGTTCTATTGGGCCTTGTTCGTGACTATGACAGATATTGGCATGTAACCGCATTTGTATTTTCCTATTCATGGCCACAGACACTTGTTTGGTATATTTTCACATGGATCTACAGTGTAATTTTATTGGCATCCATGTATGCAAAGTCAGTGCAGAATGTAATGAGCAACTAGTTCATCCATCTCGTTCCTTACCACTCCACTTCTGGGTTGTTTATAATGTATTTCGGCCATCGCAGATACTCCTATGACCTCACACATTAGGGGGCATCTGTTATAGAAAGATTTTCCTCTCCCTATGCAATATTTCCCAGAAGGCCTTTTTCCATTTCCCCATGCAGATTTATCATCACTGTTTGTAAGATCCAGAGCTAAAAAAAAGTATTTTTCCACATGTATGCATGTTGCACACTATACATCATGCGTATACGTAGGCTAATCCACTACAGCCCGCGTACATCGAGATTTGTGACAGAAATGAAAATTAATGTTGGGTTTCCATCTCACGATAGGAGATCTATGATCCTTGGCCTTCCATATACTAGAAACGTTTCAAATCGGCCCTCAGTTCCATTTTTAAGGCTATAAATGGGCCAATTCCGAGCTATGGAAAAGGAGAAATAATTCAACTTTGAGAGCAAAGTTACTCTGGAGGAATTATTTAATTCATATTGAGTCTACATACATTTTTCTTTTAAGTATGAACACGGTCTTCAGCCCCCGAGATCTTCCCTTATTGATTGAGAACCTCATTGTTTCTCTTTTATGAGCTTGCCTTTGGTGGAGGATTGAAATGGTGGAGACCTAGTTGGAAGGAACTTAGTTTCTCGGTTCGAAACCGTGCCGAAACGAAAGTCTATAACATTTTCACTTCTGTTGATCATATATTAATAGAAATACTCTTTTCCCGTCCAATTTTTATCTTACAAATATATTGAATTATTATTCCATGGGTGTATTTGTCATGTTTATTAATGGATTATGCTATTGAATGTGCTAACATTATATAATATCACCATATGCTTTCTTTTTTGGGTTGTTGAGGACTAGTTTCAGGTGTATTTCTTTGGGTTAAGTGCTCAACGATAGACTTCATCAAACGTCTGGACGAGGTAGGTCTTTTATCTTTTATTGCTATCATATTTGTTTTCATATCATACTTGAGAAGAGAGTTGATTTCTACAATCATTTCCATCTGTTGTGGTTTACCCCATCCATAGAGAGATTTTCCTCGTAGCAATTAGTTTCCTTTAACAGATGCATGGGGTTTCTATGTCACTTGTTGACTCTGTGTACATTCTACCTTCGATGTATTATTCCTTTCACTCCAGCTTGCTCTCTCATTGGGAGCCTGAGCATAATATTGTTTAGAGTTTTTTTTCCTTATTCTGTTTGATAGTCCCCATTCTATACTATGTCGAGGGAGGTGGTTTATAAAAAATCTCATTGTCCCGCACACATTTCCTTTAATCAGTCGTTGTTGTTATCAAAACCTTACCTTGAGTTTTGGTTTGGAAACACTACTGAGTAATTCTGGTAATGGTTGCAAGCATCTTGGTATTATTTTGTTCATTGTTTTATTCTTCTATTAAGATGGATTCATTTTGGATGCTTGACTAATGATGGCCCTTTGTTGTTTTTTTAGGGTACCCATCAGAAAGGAAAGTTTTCTCTGGTTGGTCGAGACGTTCCTCTACAGGAAATCCATCTTAGTTTCGAGTTTCTCCTGGTAATATTTGCATACCCTAACTCTTCGTCATTATCTTATGCAAGTTTTGGTTCCCTTTGATGATGTTTTGTGGGTTAATGTAGGTATTGTTCGACCATAATGACAGGGTTTTTACGCTAATTCCCCCTTTGAAAATCCTGTAAGTACTATTTACTTTTAATGTCTCTTTTTTTTTAGTGATAAAATGTTTAATTTGGGGCTATACTAACTTCGCTTTTGGTGAACCATGTTGACAGGTATTAGCTTTGTCTTCTCATCCAGGGTACTCAACATTCAAGAGGTAATTCAATTTCCATTAAGGACCCTGGCTATGGGTGAGGATTTGGTACTACTGTTTGGCTTTGAAGTTAGTTAAGAGGTTACTTAGCATAGGTTTGTCAAACCCATTTTGGTTTGTTTGTAATTTTCTCTGCATTCTAGAGGGTGCATGTGTGTGAGGGTTCTGTATTTTATGTTGGAGTTTAATTTATGACAGAGCCATTTCTCATGTATATTGAAAAGGGATTTTAGTCTCGTAACTCACAGAGTTAGTTCGATACAGTTGTAATTCTATTAACTCATTTCATAAAGGAAATTCCCTATTTCTTTTTAGTTATATTGTGAGTGGTTTCGGCCTCTACTTTTCATGCTCACTGTTCTCTTTTCGTTTAAATAGGGTTACATAATTACCCAATTGTTTCTATTGTTTAAACTTATCATTATGTTCTTCAATGATCAATATTCTTAACCCTTTGTTTATGTTCAAGGTTTTAATCATGGAAATGGCATTATCGTTTTAGTATTTTAGCCTATTGATTGAATATATAAATTCCCCTCTATATATATTAGAGTTTCTTTACAAAGATAGATTTATTGTCTTTGCATATAGCATGTAGGTTGTACGTATAGATTCCTCTTTGTACTTATCTTAAATTTTTCTTCACGGCCATAGCTTTATCGTCTTTGCATATAGCCTATAGGTTGTAAATATAATCACCTCCCTATTCTACAATTATGTTTAACTTTTTGTATTGGTTATGGATAAAATCATTTGCCTCATATTCCACGATTATTTTTAACTTTTTGTATTGGTTATGGATAAATTGTTCGTTTGCCTCCTATTCTATGATTCTATTTAACCTTCTGTATTGGTTATGGATAAAATCATTTTCTTGTAAAAATTGTATAATATAATGATATTATGAAAACAATGATATTTTGTCCATAAACTTCCAATTGGACGATGATTAAATATGAACAAAATATCCATAAGTTGCATCTCTATACTAATTTAATTATCCATAGAGTACGAAAGAAACAATATTTAAATCCATAAGAATGGAAGAAAAATATGTAAGAAAAAACTTGTAACTGAGATTTCCTTAGGGGAAGACACACATCAAGTGGGTTGTTCCTCCCAACCTTAGATCAGAGCTGCCTCATATGTCCACTCTGTCACCCCTGAGCTAAATCTTGATTCAAAACCAACCAAGTGACTTGCTGCAGTGCGTAGGGTTCCAAGCTTTATGTGAAGATTTCTGTGTCATTTCAATATTTCTTAGAATTCTCATCTAATTTAGAATGACGTCCCATTCTCTTGTTTTATTTTCTTTAAAAGATTTTTCTAGGTCTTTGACACTTCTACGAGCCTCCTACTCATTGACCACCTGTCAAATCGAAATTTTCTCATTGACCGCCTGTCAAATCGAATTTTTTACACATGTTCCTAAAAACCTAAGATCTTGTCTCACTTCTATTGAGTTAACTCAATCAATATTCGCCACTTGTCCGCCTTCTACTATCACTTGGTGGTTTTCTTTGGATCAACATATTTTCTCTTCTAACAGTCCCACTTCACATGTTTTTTCTTTTTTTTTTCTTTTATTAATACAATAAGTTTTGAGTTAGATCACCAGGATCAATAATGTGTTTTTTTTTTTAAGTAAAAAAGGGGTGATGCCTGTTATATTACTATATCCAAAATAGCCATAATACAAAAACTGTAGCTGATGCCAGCTGTCCTGCCTGAGCAGGAAACCAGGACAGCTGGGCATCCATGTCCATTTGTCACACAGTGTGCAAAGTGGTCAGAATTAACAGAGTTAACGGTGCGGTGTCCTGCCCGAAGGAAACCAGGACTTACAGTTGCAAACTTAACACTGTATCTGCTAGCTAGCATAAAACTACCCTGGTAACTAGCTATCCTAAGACATACAATGAAATAAAAACACCAAAACCAGAGCTGAGTTTTAAGCATTGAGTAACCTCTGTACCAAGTTGCTTGCCTTAGACCTCGGAGTGCCTCCATCTCGCCGGGAAAGAGTAGGATCTCGCGCAGGTTGGACATTGCTTCTTTGAAGATGCTCTGGAATGGGCAGCAAAGAACATGTCGAGCCGCTGGTCCATACGCCCTAGACGAAATATTTGATCATCCAACTTGTCCCTTATCTCGAAAACAAGATTAAGGCATCCCCAGTCGGCTGTAGGTGGCTGGTCTGAATGGTGGTTTCCCATGAAATTCTCGCTGGCGGTGGCCTCTGCTTCCGGTGTCCTGTTCTCATATCGAGCACAGCCTGGGTCCTCTGCATCAGTGGTATGCTCGGGAGGAGATTCCTCTTTTAATGAGACAGGGGGAGTAAGGCGCCACTATGCTGTCTGCGGCAGGGTCGAACACATTGCTTGTTGGCTGCCGAGTGCTATAAGAATTGAAGCTCGTGCTCGGGTTCCAATTCTCTGGTACCATGAACAATTTCTTAGGTGGACTGGGCAAACCTCCTTCTAGGACGACCTCCTCCACGTACGCCATAGGAGGCGTGTGTGGTCGGCCCTTCCTCCGCCTGGCCACTATCGCCAAGGCGGCCTCAAATTTCTCTTTTCGTTTATGCCTCGACGTCGCTGCATACCAGGCCGCTCCATGACGCGGTTTCCCTCTAAGTCGTGGAATGGAGAGAACGCAGTAGGGAATCCTGGTGCTATGGTTTCTTGTCGAGTTTCTCCGGAGGAATGGCGAGGGTGCCAAGTGCGGCCACTGTGCCAGAAGGGTGGAGGAGAGGTCACCACAGCTCTGGTTTGCCTGCGAGCCGGAGACCATCCGAAACAGATTGTCGCCGAAACAAATGAGCGCTAAAGCCAAAATGATTTCCATAATCAACGACATTAAAGGCTGCTTGTTAATGCTCTGGTGAGGGGTACCCTTCCCTTGCGTGAGGGGCCTCATCGGATTGATGTTTCTGCGGAGACTCATGAGAGGTTAATGGCCGTGGTGGAATGGCCAGTGGATGCATTAAGTCCGCGTTCTGGCTCATTCCCGCGTGGCATTGACGGGCCGCGTGTCACCCCATCCGGGGAATGAAGATCACTAATGGCTAAGGCTTGACATCAAGTGAGGACCTCTGGAGCTGGTGATCCTGGGCTGTCCCAGCTTACGTGTTCCTCACCCTTTTCAACTGCCTCGTTAGCTAGTCTGTCGGCCACTTTATTTGCTTCTCTTTTTATATGGGAGGTAGTGATACTGAGATGGGGTTGTAAGTGGTGACCAAAGTCAGCGAGCAGGCCATGTAGTCTCCAGCTCGGTGTGATTTTATCCGGGTTGCAACCATGGAGGATTCTGGTGGCTAACTTGATGATGATTTGTGAGTCTCCTTCCAGGATTATCCTTCGATGACCTTTGGCAATGGCTGTTTGTAGTCCTCTTAGGAGTCATGTTAGCTCAGCTACATTGTTGGTTGCGTCTCCGAGGTATCCTGTGTCTAGAGCTAGGATTTCCCCCTCTGGGTTCCTGAGAACTGCCCCATATCCTGCTGGCCCTGGGTTGCCTTTGGAGGCTCCATCAAAATTGACTTTGATGAAGTGATCTGGAGGGGGGGTCCAGTTAGTTGGACTGGTGGGTTGTACCTTATGTCTGCTGGTTTCCAGATGGTTGCCTAGAATTGGTTGCCAGTTTTGCAAGATACTCTGCTCCTCCGGGCTGCATTGCCAATCTTCCCCTGCCCAAGATTTGGTTCTGATTGTTTCTTCTATCAGGGATCTGACTTTTTCCCAAGTGGCTTTAGGAGGGGAAGGTAGAGAATGGAAAATTCTCTTGTTATGTTCCTTCCATATTTGCCAAAGGATGAATTCTAGCAGCAGATTCCAAATGAGGTTTAGAATTGGGTTGCGGAATGATATGATGTCCTAGATTTCAATTGTACAGTTGATGCTGCCTCGGTTTCGATTGGATTTGCGCATGGTTTGTGTTCCATAGTCCCAGATCCGTTGACTGTAATGAAAGCCATTGAAGAGGTGCTCTTTAGTTTCCTCCTGCTGTGAGCATAGAACGCAGATGGATGGTCCAATGAAACCCTTCTTCCATAGGTTATCCCAGGTTAGAGCCTTGTTGTGCGCCACTAGCCATAGAAAGGTGGAGACCTTGGGCCAGAGAGCAGGATTCCAGATTTTGGTCCAGATATGCTCCTTTCGAGTTTCCTGTTGGGTTGCATGCAAAGAGTAAGCTTCTTTGATAGTGAAAGTGCCAGCTGTGGTGTACCCCCACCTTAGGATGTCTGGTCCCCCCCTATAGAGTATTTTCTGGCTAGCAGCTTGAGAATGCCAATGCTGCAAATCGAGAGTGTCAGGGATCCCGAGTTCTTGATGAGAGGTCTTCCATTGGCGCCATCTTTGCTGCGGGATTTGTGGCATCCATAGATCTTTAACTTTGAGGTGGGCGTTCTGGTGCAAGGCTTGTTTGAGCTCGGCTAGCTCTTCCATTGTGTCCAGTGGCTTGAGTTGCTACCAAGAGTCTTGCCAGAACCGGGCACTTTCTCCGTCTCTTAACTCCCAGAAGGTGTGCTTTTGCACTAGAGTACGATTTTGCCAGGCAGTGTTCCAGATATTGGAGCCCTGTATGTGTTCATTGTGCCTGATTAGCTGATCTTCCGCAGAGTGTGGGGAATATTTCCTTCTCCATAGTTGTGCCCAGGCTGCTGTCGAGTTCTTCAACCATCTCCACCAGATTTTGGCTCCCATTACTTGATTTAGTTTTTCTGGGTCTCTGAGTCCCACTCCGCCTTGAGTTTTTGGCATGCAAAGTCTATCCCAGTTGACTAGCACCCATTTCTTGTTTGGTTGGTGTCCGCTCCAGAGAAATTTCCTCTGCAAGGTCTTAATAGCTCTGATGACTTTTTTGGGAGCCGCCAGGGCTATGGAGAGATAGGTGGGCAACGCTTGCAAAACTGACTTGAGGAGAACCAGTCGGGCGGCTATGTTGAGAGGTCTGAAAGTCCAGTTTCGAAGTCTGTTCGCAATTGAGAGGAGGAGGCTATCCTAGGAGATGGTGGAGGTGTCGCTCCACTGAGAGGGACCCCAAGATAATTGGACAGAAGGGAGCTCCTGGGTATCCCCAGAATTATGGAAATATGACGCTGGACAGGGGGCGGGGTGTTGAAAAAAAAGAGTTTGGACTCGTCCAGGTTGAGTGCCATGCCTGAGGCTTCGGTGAAGTCTGAAAGGATGGAGTTGAGTTTTGTGGCTTCCTGGACGGTGGGAGAGTTCATGAGAAGGGTGTCATCTACGAATTGACTGTCAGAGGGTGCAGGCTGAATGTTATGCAGAGGGAGGCCTTTTAGGGAGCCTTCAGTTACTACTGCTTTGATGTAGCATCCCAGACCTTCCGCAATAAGGACAAACATAAAAGGGGATAGGGGGTCCCCCTGATGGATTCCTCTTGAAGGCAAGAAACGCTTTGAAGGTACACCATTCACTAAGATGGAAAAGAAGGCGGAGGAGGTGAGTTGCATGACCCAACTTATCCAATCCTGGTCAAAGCCAAAAGATTCTAGGATAGCTCTTATATAATGCCAGCTGGCCCGATCGAAGGCTTTTGAGAGATCAAGTTTAATAAGCATACCTGGTGTTCTTGAGGTTTTGAGGGAGTCTATGATCTCATGAGCCAGGATGACGCTGTCCATAATTTGTCTTCCTTCCACATACCCTGAGTGCTCCTTGGAGATGAGGAACGACAAGATGGGCTTGAGCCTAGTAGCAATGACCTTCGTGATAACTTTATAAATGACATTGCACAGGGCTATGGGTCTGAACTGCTTGGGATTGGTGACACGTTCTTCCTTCGGGATGAGGGTGAGGAAGGTGGCATTGAGGGCTGATAGTACTAGGCCTGAAGCTCTTGATTCTTCGACTACTTCCCACACATCCTGCCTGACCAGATCCCAGCAGTGGTGGAAGAAGTCCATGGTGAACCCATCTGGGCCTGGGGCTTTTCCTCTTGGCATAGTTTTTACTGCTTGGTCGACCTCTTCTTGGGTAATGGGTCGAGTTAGGGCTGCATTCTTTTCTGGTGTGACTAGTGCCGGTATGTGGCTGGTTACTCTTCTGATTGCCTCTGTTCTGTCCTGCTGCGGCTCTGTTAGAAGGTCTTGGTAGTACCTGAGCAGTTCCTCCTCAATTTTGGAGTGTTCCCTGATTAAGTTGCCTTGGCTGTCTTCTAGGTGCGTGATCCTATTAACATGTCTTCTGTGCATCATGGCTCTGTGGAAGAATTTTGTATTCTTCTCTCCCTCTTTGAACCACTGCACTCTGGACTTTTTCTTCCATAAGATTTCCTCCTGCTTTCGTCGTTCTTCCAGTTGCGTCTGAAGCTGTTCCTCCTCTTCCATTAGTTCAGCGGTTCATGCTCCAGAGATGAAGGTTTTTTGAATTTCCTCCAATCTGCTCTCTATGGTCTTTATGCTTTGAAAGATATTGCCAAAGCTGTTTTTGTTCCAAAGTTTTATCTTTTGTTTGAAGTTATTTAGCCGCTGTTGGAACTTATACATGCCTGAACCATGGTCAATTTCCGCCTGATCCCACCAGGATTTGGCTAGTCGTTTGAAGTCCGGATGTGCTAACCAAAATTTCTCGAAGCGAAAAGGCTTGTATCTGGGAGGTTCTCCTAAATCTAATTGCAGAGCCAGGGGCCAGTGGTCTGAGCCTGCTTTTGGTAAGAGGAGGCTTTCCAGATGAGAGCCCGATTCCATAATTTCCTCGGTTACCAAGAAGCGGTCCAGTCGACAAGCAATATGCTGGCTGCCTGATCTGCGGTTGGACCAGGTGAAGATGCCATTGCTATTCTCAATATCTACTAATTTTAAATGATCAATGAGAGCTTTGAACTTACCGTTGTCTTGCTCGAGTCTTTTGATACCTCCAGTTTTTTCTTCCAATGTCAGGATCATGTTGAAGTCACCTCCTAAAATCCAATTCGGAGTTGCTGCCAGGTTCTTGATCATCTCGAGTCTCTGCATGAATTTGTCTTTGTCCTGGCTGCTTTGTGGCCCATAAACATTTGTGATGGCTCCTTCCTGGTTCGTGCCCATAACCTCAAAGTGGGCAGTGATTGTGTCGATTGTTGTAAAGGGTTTGCTAATAGTTACATTGGATGGGTTCCATAGGATGGCTAGGCCGCCTGAGGCTCCTATGGAGTCCGTTGTGATGGAGTTACATTCTCGCCATACATGCTGAGAAATTATTTCAGCTTCTGCTCCCCGACATTTAGTCTCCTAGAGCAGCAGTATATCTGGTTTCTCTGCCATGATGCATTCTCGTAGGATCCTTTGCTTGGATCTACCATTGAGTCCTCTGATGTTCCATGTGATGATCTTCATCATTAAGAAGGAGGTTTTCAATGGAGGTATCCCTCCAAAATCTTGTGTATCTGACCTGAGTTTATCATGAGGTTGCCCGCTTCCTTTATCAGTTGTTGTGCCATTTTCCTCCCCCGCCTTTTGTTTTCGCGAAGGGATTTCTTTGCGCCAGATTTCGCGTCCATCTCTATACCCAGGCGTGTCGCGGACCCTGCAGAGGAGTTAAGGAAGACTTTGTGTACCTTATGGAGTTGCTCTTCAGGGAGGGTTTGCAAGTTCTTTTGATTCAAAGCCTCCTCCAACTTCTCTAGATCTATTCTTACCAGATCCCGGTCGTCCAGCGCCATTGGGGTGTCTCCGTCGCCTTCTCCTTTTTCACCCAAGTGGGTCTCGCCTGTTGAAGGATTGGGGTCGGGATTTGGGCCTGTTGTTTTCGGTTGCTGAGGGTTTTTGTGCGGGTCTTGACTTTCTTCATCCTCGGGGAGCTGCTCCAGGATCTCATATGAGTTCTTAGTGACAATGTTTGGCCTGTTCGTCACGGTCTGCTTCCTTGGTGGGTTCCTTCTTTTTGATGCTACTGTGGTGAAGCCATCTTTTTGCAGGGTTTCGTTTTCTTTCTCGACTTGCTTGAGGATGGGGCAGTCTCGATAGAGATGGCCGTGCTCATGGCATCTTCTGCATCTGAATGGTATATGCTCGTAGTCCAGTGTTTGTAACCAGTCCTCATCCTGGTATTCTAGGGTTACCGCCCCAGGCAGTGCTTTGGATATGTTCATGTAAACACAGATTCTAGCATATGAGGTGTATTTTCGTTGTCTCGTGGCTTCCGAAGCCTTCACATATTGTCCTAGGGTGTTCCCGATGCCCATAAGAATCTCTTCCAACCAGAACTCCTGTGGGAGTGAGTACAAGCATATCCATACAGGGGCCATGGTGAAGTCTTCTTTGTCCGGGCTGAATTTTTCTGTCCAAAAGCGGAGAAACAACCCTGCCGAGTTGAAGAAGTAAGGTCCATTTTCAAAGATTTTGTCTTTGTCTTCTAAGTTGTATAGAATGATGGTGAAGAAACCCTTGGAGCTGAGTTGGAGCTCGTAGTCCCCCTTGGGATTCCACCAGTGCTTGATCCATTTGTAGAGGTCTCTTTCTGCCGGCCAGAGCCCTAGAAATTTGCCTACGAGGGCATGCTCTCGCATAAATTGCATGTGCTCTCCAACCCTGGTTGAACTGATGAGGTATTTTGGTGGCTTCTCCATTTGCGGTATGCATTTACCGGGTTCCCAGCTTCTCGGTGGCCTTGGTTGAGAGGTTCCTGCTTCTGTTTCCATTTCCGCTTTGAGATTCTTCTCTCTGGCTAGGATCTGGTCCCTGAACTGCGACGGCGGCTCGAATGTGGGTCGCATTATTCTTGCGCCTGATTTGTCATTGGCCGCTACATTGCGGTAAGAGGGGGGTTTCCCCCCCTCTTCTGCTGCCATACCTTTGTGACAGTGAGGGCCGAGCGTGGGCCTGTCGCCCTGGTGCGAATGCGCGGGGGGAGTTTGTGCTTGAGTCCGACGATCGATCTTGCGAAGCAGCTAGGGTTTTGCAGAGTGTATTCTCGCCATCCTTTCCTGCCCCTTCTTATATGTTGACTGGTATTGACTTGAAATTTTTTTCGATGCGTTCCTCTATCTAGATCATGATCAATAATGTGTTAATAACAAAAGAAATAAAAATAATAATAAGTTTGAATTTTTGAAATTTCGAAGTATCATAGGAGTTCACCTCCTTCAAAGGTTTGCATACATAATTTTTTGTTTACCTTAATGATCCTTGGGAAACATGTCAAGTGAATTAAGAAGAATGATAATGAATTTAAGGAACATAAATAAATGAGGTGGATCAAGATAATTGAGAGGATATATATATATATATATATATATATATATATATATATATATATATATAAATATAAAGTATGTTTCAGTAAAGTTGTAATTTATTGGTTATTTCATATGCTCATTCAATTTGAAATAATTTAGAGATTTTTTGTATTCCTCTAAAACTTTTACCTACATCCCCATTCAATTTCGTGACTTATTATTCACCAAATTACTTTTACCTACATCCCCATTCAATTTCGTGACTTATTATTCACCAAATTATTTGAACAATGGGTTTGATGTGAGTGGATCACCCAACCTTGCTTCATAATTGGAGAAACCAACACCCTGAAAACACATCACACTTAACCAAATAAAAATGATGGGTAGTTGAGAAAAATGACTTCCCAAACTTTAATTCTCACAAATTTAAATACTACTCTAAATTCATATATATATATATATATATCATTGATTTTCTTTTTCTCAGTAATACATTTTTGGCATTTTAATGTTAATTTACATAAAATTTTAAACTTCTCTCTAATTATACCAATACCAATATGGCAACAAGGAGAATAATTTTGGTAGGTTTAATAAAAAATAAAGACAGTAATTTATTAGGAGGAACATTGAACTGAAATTCAGACATTTAAAGAGTTCGACAAGGCTTGAGATGTAATACAAGGATGTTTAAATAACTTCGTCAATGCATGAACTATAATACAGGGAGCGTTTCAATAACCAAACAAGGCATGAACTATAATACATGGACGTTTCAAGAACCGGACAAGGCATGAACTGCAATCAATTAAGAAGAGACATGGACAATTAAAGAGCTCGACAAGGCTAGAACTGTAATGCAGGGACATATAAAGAGCTCGACTAGGCATGATCTGTAATCAATGAAGAAGGTACAGGGACGTTTAAAGAACTTGACAATGCATGAAGTGTATTATATGAAGAAGAGATAAGGACGATGAAAAAAATCTCCCGAAAATTGACGATAAGCCGGACGATTTTGACGACATTTAGTCAACGATTTTGAGTACCACCTTTTTTTTGGTTTATCAGACGACATGTTGTTTTTATACTAGCACATACACATGAGAAGTGGATGGTGAACGACGATAGGAATCACCTATCGAAATCACCAATAACCATCCGTTAACCATGAGAAGCAATTGTTTTCCTGAAGATTTTATTTTTTATGAGAAAATGTTGAAAATACAAAGGCCATCCACCATCCAAATGTGGAGAGGAAGCTGGCATACGGTCATTATTATTTTATGGATGGATATTTGGCCATTATTTTTTATGGTGAAACTATTGAAAATCCAAAGGCCATCCACCATCCAAACGTGTCGATATCTGGATATTATTATTTCACTGATGGATATATGACTATTATTTTTTAAGGAAACAAAAGACACTTGGATATATCACAATTATTAAATAATCCAAGAAAGAATGATAAAATGAATTTGCAACTCAACATTATGATTTTAGTTTAATTGCATTCCTCTTTTTTGGATGACTAAGAATATTCCTGAATTATTAAATCTGAACCATTCACATATTATTTTTTAATTAAATCATCAATATTATAGAACCCCAATTCCAATATAGGTACACCCACCGGCCTAACTAATTCCAATAAGTACGCTTATCAACCATAATAATGGCAAGAAATTTGGGTTTCATCATTGTACGCATGTTAGCCATTAATGTAGGATTGGTTAATATCACAGTATACATAAACTGTGGGCATAACATAGTCCGTAGACAATACATTTTGGACCACCTAGATCGTATGAGTTCTTATTAGTTTCTGTTGTAGGTATAGAGGGATTATAGCGATCGATGCATCGTTGACTTCATATTAGTTTGTCCTTTGACCACAAATATTTCTATATTATCTATTGTTGGAACCAGGGAACTGAAAACATCGATTTTTATATAAAAAAAGTACCATATTTGTCATGATCTGATTAGACAAGGGATTGGAGGTCTTATTTCTGGCTTCGCTATTCTCAATATTATATATGTTGGCATATCCAAAGTATTTGATCGTATATTGTCTTTTTGAATCATATCTTTTGTTATGCATTCGTCGAAGGTGGATTAATGCTAGCATTAATTCGAATGTTTGGTTTAGCATTTTATGCTAGCTAAATTTATGGAAATGTTTGATATGCTAGAATATCCAAAGTTTGGGCTTCCAATACATTTTCTGGTGTTTGTACTATTGTTACAAAAAATATAATAATTTTTTGGGATACGTCAGAGACCTGCCACATTGCATTTCTTTCTTAAATGTTTACAGAGCATTTCTAACAGACCTAAATGTTTACCTAACATGGTTGGTAGCATTGAATGCATACTTAACAAGCTTGTTAGAATACATTTTCTTCCGTTTTTTAAATTTATATGTTTCAGCAACATTGTTGGTTCACTGGTTCATGCTTGTTTTTTGCATCTCCACTGATTTATTATTTGCATGTTGTTGTTTTTCTTGCTTGCTTGTTCGTGTTGTTGCAGTTTTCACGTTTGGGTTTCTCCAATTGCGATTGGAATTGCGTCATTCCTGGTGGGGTGGTTGTTTATTTCTTCTTTCTTCGTTGTATTATGTTTATTGTTGCTTGATTTGACTTTGTAGGGTTCCAGTCCTATGCATACAGTTGGGCCTTTTGGTGCTTCTTAGATGGGTTGTTATTTTCTTCTTGTTCTTGTTTTCCTAGGGTTTGCAATGTTGGGATGTTGCATTCACAATTGGATCTCTTGTTACATTTTTTTGCAGTGGAGTCTACATAGAATACTATTAAGATAAAGTAACATACTAAAAAATTGCAGTCGATGTAAATTGCCTCTCTTATGCGTTGAACCAGAGCTTGTTGGCCTCAAACTATATTTCATAGCAGGAGATGATTTTTCCATGGATTTTGTGTTACTATGGTTTCATAGTTATGAGAGTAGGTTTTGCTGTGTGAGCGATATAGTTGTTCTCTCCCTTTTATTTTCCTCTTGTAAACTACGTTTTTGGCTCTATAGTTTCTCACCTTTCTGTGGTCATTTCGACCGACCGTCGTTCGATTGCATACTTATCCAGTTTTATGGACGCAACTTCGTGGATAGGTTCTATTGAACTATGACAGGTCGTGTTCGGTGTATACGTATTTTACCCAGAACTTTTTTGCTCTAGAATTCGACTCGGTATAACTCGAACTCGCAACCGTGCCTCTGCCTGCAGTGAGTTTGTCTATTCTACCTAGCTTTCCATACTTAGTTGACTTTTGAAAGTTTAGCGGGTTCATGAATTTCCAGGTTCAGAAAATTTTAAACCATTTGTCGCTCCCTTCTGCCCTTCCCAATATACATTAATTATGCTTTCAAATGTTAGAACCGACCAGATAGGTTCACAAAGATGAGATTTAATAACTGGAAATCTCGAGGACATCTCCCATTAAAATCAATATACAGGCGAATATTATGGGATCTGGTAATTTCTTTTGCCTGCATTTTGAATTTTGCAAAAATAATAATTTTTTTTTTTCGCACTCTTATAGTTCTCTTAAAAGATTCAGCATAGTGCACGAGCATGTCACCCACAGAGGCCTTGAAGTCATTTCCCTCTTTAATATTTTGCATATCTTAGACGTCAGATTTGAGAATCTGCTTGGATATGAGAATTTTAATACATGCAATTAGTCACTATTCAATGTGCATATTCAAAAAGATTGGCATTAATAAGAAAAAATATCGAGAACATCTGTCATTAAAACGAATTAACACAAAATCTATGGAATATCATCTAGCATTAACACAAAATATACTCTAGTCCCAATGCATGTGTTGGACCGTCGATCTCTGTGATCGACAATTCTCAACCGACAACTAAGAATATCAGTGTCAGAATGTATTCTTCCCTTATGGGTACTTTCGACTTTGTGGCACCGAGTCATCACGTTTATGCCATGTCCAGTAGGCTCGTTTCGACGGGGAGGTCCATTCCTTTCTGCACTTCTTATTTTAGTGATCTGTAGACCCTACCTTCCTCGACTTTGTCCTATGAAGGTCAGTTGCATGCTGGGATGTCCATGCCACTATCAACAACGGAGATTGTGTATCAAGTTGTTCTTGACTCTTCCATTGATCCCATTCCTGTTACGTCACCAAAGGACGAGGATGATCCCATTCTTAGACCAATGTGGGCCACTTCGTTGTCTTTTTCACATGATTTTCTTGATGAGACTTTTCTTTCGAATGAAGCTATCATCAAAGCCATCAATAGTTCCGAAAAACCTTGGGATGATATGCATCACCACTCTTCTTTTCTCCCAGATATTGAAAGAATCGAGCAACACAAATTTCGATCCACTTTGAGTGAGATAGTCAGTCATGCCGTAGTTCCACTTGATACGCATGGCATTTATGCCAAAGGAAACATGGCGAGTATTTCTCCTACCGCCATGATCGATATCTCTTGTACCCCTGGTAAGGTTGAAAACGTAAATATCGATGCAGATTGTTCGTGAGAAGAAATCCTGATCTACACCGAACTCTTCAAAGAATTATGAGATGTATTTTCTTGGTCGTATGAAGAGATGCTAGGAATCGACCATCGTATTGTCGAACATGGGATTAGAAATTATGCGGATGCTAAACCTGTTCCACAACGTCTTAGAATTGTCAACCCTCGGAAGGCCCCTTCTATTAAGGCAGAGGTGGAGAAGCTACTTAATGTTGGATTCATCTACCTAGTTCCTTTGACTGAATGGGTATCCAACCCTGTTCCTGTGGATAAGAAGAAAGGAACCATCCATGTATGTATGGACTTCCATGACCTGAAAAAGGCATGTCCTAAAGAAAACTTCTCGACACCTTTCATCAATCAGATTCTCGACGAGTGTGTGAGAAGCAAAGTATTTTATTTTATGGATGAATATTCTGGATATAACCAAATTCAAATCAATCCTGAGGATCAACACAAGAAGGAATTTATTTTTCCTTGGGGTACTTTCGCATACTGGAAAATGATTTTCGGCCTTAAAAATGCTGAAGCAACCTTCCAATGTGCCATGACTTTCACTTTTCATGATATTAAGCACATAGTCGAAGCTTACCTTGACGATCTTTCTACTCACTCTCGCAAGAGAGCGGATCGTGCTACTCACCTTCAACTTGTTTTTGAAATATGTTGTTACTATAGAATCCGGTTGAATCCTCACAAGTGCATATTTTGAGTTAAGTCTGGTTGTCTTTTGGGTTTTTTAGTTTCTGAGACCAGGATCATGGTAGATCCTTTAAAGGTTGAGGAAATACTTCAATTGCCTCCCCCGCGCACGATTAGATGACTTCAGGGTTTATAGGGAAAATATAACTTTTTTGGTCGGTTTATAGTGAACTATTTCAATATCACTAAGGGTTTCATGCATCTCTTGAAGAAGGACACCCCTTTTATTTGGGATGAGCAAGACCAGGAGTCCTTCGATGCTTTGAATAAAGCCATGGTATCGGTGCCTCTGCTGAAGTCTCCTGACTATAGTAGAGATTACTTGCTTTATATTTCCGCATCTAAGGATATGATTGGTATGGTTCTGGTTCAGGAGGATGATGAGCTCCAAGAGCACGTCATCTGCTATCTTAGTTGAACCTTAGTTGGTCTTGAAATTAACTATTCTCATGTTGAAAATCTAGCTTTGGATTCCGTGCATGCAGTCCAACATTTGCATCATTATATATTGATTTGCAAGACTACTATGATTTCCGATGTCAATACATTTCAATACATCCTTACCAAGAATATAATAGGGGGAAAATACAATAAGTGGATTGTCATTTTAGAAGAGTTTGATCTCGATTTCTCTTCTGTGAAATCCAAGAAATCGCTAGTCTTCGCGGAGTTAATATCTGACCTTCCATGATTAGATGAGGATGTTATCCATGTTGATTCGTTTGCAGATGAACACATTTTTCTTGTCTCATCGTTCGACCCCTAGTATGGAGACATTGTTCTCTATCTTCAAATCTTGAAGTTCCCTCAACATCTCTTGTGAGATGACCGATGACATGTAAGGTACCAAGCTAAAAAAATATATTATCATCGATGAGACATTGTATCACCGAGGAATAGACAATATCTTATGTCGTTGTTTAACTCACGTAGAAGACGATTTAGTCATAAATGATTTCCACAGTGGGGCTTGTGGTGATCATCTATCTGGGCTTGTGACAACCTAGAACATTTTGTGAGATGGTTATTTCTGGCCTACTATATTTAAATATTGCATTGAAGTGGTTAAGAAGTGTCACCCCTGCCAAGTGTTCACTCGAAAAATGTGCTCGCATCCAGCCCCTCTTCACCCATTCATTACCGTCGGTCCCTTCACCAAGTGCGGGGTGGACTTCATGGATTGCAACCCAACTTTGGCTGGGGGTCATCAACACATTATCGTGGCCATCGACTAGTTTACTAAGTGGGTCGAGTCCATTCCTATAGTTAAATATGATGGGAAGACTACCAACTTCTTTGTATTCAATCAAATTATCACCCAGTTCAGTATCCCGAGTTAGATTGTCACTGATCATGGCATTTAATTTTAGAATGAAATGATGGAAGAAATAGAATCTAAGATGGGGTTTAGACATGGTCATTCGTCTCCTTATTACCCCCAGGAAAATGGACAAGTAGAGGCCATCAACAAGTCTCTCAAGACCATTTTGCAAAAAATTGTCAGTCAGAGAAAGTCCAACTAGCACATCATGCTATATCCCGCACTTTGGGCATACTGAACCTTGGTCAATACTACCATAGATTTTTCCCCTTTCCAGTTAGTACACGGTGTGGAGTCAATTTTACCTATTGAATGCGAAATCCATTCTCTTAAGTTGGTATTCACTCTCCTACTTGACACTTCTGATCTCAAGCGACGCCTTGTACACCTAGAGAGTCTTGACGAGCAACGTCGAGACGCCTCTACGGCTATCGAGGTGAACAAAAGATGTGTCAAGGTCCAGTATGATAAGTTGGGTTGTCCTCGATTGTATGTTGAGGGTGACTTGGTCCTATTGTATGATCAAGCCAAAGAAACACTTGGGGCAGGAAAGTTTAATCCCATGTGGCATGGTCCTTTTGTCGTGCGACGTGTTTTAGAGAAAGGAGCCTATGAGTTAGAAGATTATGAAGGGAATAGGTTGGACGAACTCAGAAATGGGCTCTTCTTGAAAATACACTATGCTTGAGCCCTGAGATTGGGCGGAACTCTTTGTATACTAATGCAATTTACTATATATATATATATACCTTTTTTTTCGTTCTTTTCATCTTTGGCTTGCTTATAAAGTTTTCCCTTTGTTGGCAGATGTCAACGGAGTCTTCGATTTACCTAGGATTCACAGCTAGAGCCATTCGTCATACATAGAACTTGGCTTCCGCCGCTTGGGTGGTTTACTCACCCAAGGGTCTACTGGTGTCTTTAGGTGGCATATGCCTAGGGCCATCCATGAACAATGTGGCCAAATATAGCGTCATTATAGAACTTTTGCGTGATGCTATCTCACATGGTGTTTTATCTTTAGAGGTTCAACTGGATTCCTAGTTAGTAGTATGCTAGTTGAGCGACAGTTACCACGTGCGTGATCCTACTTTACTCCGATGATTCCTATGGGTACGTCTTTTAGAATGACAGTTTGATTTTATTACATATTATCATATTCTCAGGAGTTTTAATCATGTATCTGATGATTATGCTAATTTTGTTTTAGATTGGCATTCGTCACATAATTAAAGAAAAGAAAACCATCTCATCATTGTACACATTATAAAATATAAGTAAAGACGAAGATCCATTTTTACGGTGTTTATAGTACAAAATTAGGGCTAATACCCTCAATACACATATACAACTGGTACTACAATATCAACAACATATATGCCCGTGGCGCCAGATGTGTGTCATGGTAACAAACCACGACGTTTTCGAGACACCAAAAGAGTTGTACCCATGCCCTAGGTACACCAACCACCTGTTGCTGCATGGCTTCAGGAACATCCTCTACCTGAACCATAGGAATCCTCTAAGTCAAATGAGACAGGTTTCCCTGCACGTTTTGTAGGACCCTCTCGGCTTCTCCTCCCACTGCCTCATTTCCCCAGTTCTTTCGTCAATGTCGAGGAAACCCTTCCGACCGTCACAGACCCACATTTGCATTACACAAGTGTCTAGTCAATACTTAAGCACCATCCAAAAATATTTTTGTTCTATTATACAAAAATACAAAAAAATGAAATAAGTAAAAGCATTTGACATACCTATGTCTCCGTAGGTAGTCTCTGGGGGGGGTTTCATTTCCGGATCTCCTTGGAAGCCTATCTCTGCATAGGGATAGTCATCTAAGGTGATGACCTATCGCTGCCACCAGTAGAAAAAATCCTCATTGCAGGGTGTCGGCACCCTAAATCCCCCTTGTCGCCTCATTACCTCGGTCCACCGTGCCCTGGCTGGATCGTGAGGTCCTCTTGGAAGAATATAAACTCTAGGTCCCAAACCTGGAACTCGCTCGAAAATGAAACTGCATAGGATAGAGGAAAACCCAAAATTTCTCTTACTCCCTTGTTTGCACTCTGTCAACTGGCTCTTCATATTTTCCACTAGTGAGGTACACCAGTGATATACTATGGGTATCATACACTGCACTGCATAGAACATGAGAAGTCTCGAAGCTTGATGCAACGAGGTCGAACCTGTGATCCTGGTCAATATAAAGACAATAATCTTCAGGCTGAGATTGTTTATTACCTGGATAGGGAGTTGACTCCTGACTTTAGGAGTTCCTACTACATAATGGGCATCAATGTATTCCTCTATTTTCATTCCGCTCCCTGTTCCCTGTGATTTGAGGTTTAAAACCTCTCCACGGCGTGATAGACCAGTCAAAAAGTAGATATCCTCTACTTCAATCTTCAATGGTTTCCCATCGAGGTTGAATCTTTCACTCTCAGGTTCCCAGTAACCCACAAGCATCTCGAGAAAACTCACCTGGGCCCTCATTCCTTTGAGTGCCCAAAATTTATATAAGCTACATCTCTTTAAGGCCATTTGGGCCCATAGATCTCGATCCACAGCAGCATTGACCTCGTCATGCTCTCTTTCTCTCCATTCAAGAACCATCCTCCCAAGGACAAATAAAAAATAGAATTAGAATCCTTAAAATTTGTTTTTTGTGTGCCTGTACATGGTCTACTTCACTTACATTCGCATATAGGGCTGGCTATACACACCCTGCAGTTTGCACATGAGTGTATAACCCATCGTATACGCGACCTGATTGAAGACAACCCCCGTACATCGATTTTTACATTTTGCGCCCTCAATTACTAAAAATTTAAACCTAATTTAAAATTTTAATCCACTGGAAATGAAGAGGAAGGGAAGTAGATTTACCTGATCCAGACGGTTGCTGATTTTGTTTCCTGATGCTCCCACAATCATTGTTTGACTCTTAGAGGTATTTTGGTCCAATTTGCACTATTTGGGTAAAAAATCAAAATGGTATAGTAATTTTTGGTTTTGTTACTATTTATAAACTATTTTTAACCATTTTCTATAGTTTTGATCCATTTTTCACCTAATGGACTAATACAAAGGTGAATTGAGTTGGTTTTTGCAGTTTTAAATAGGGATTCTTGCAAATTTCAACGTTATGTTGGTCATTTGTCAACACGGACAGATATTTTCATTAACCAGCATATAAGATAGGTATCCATTCCACAATGCATTTTCACATTATCCTATAGCTGTCACTTTTTATGCCTTAGGTACGAACCCATTTGTTACGACACAGAGCCTTCCATCTGCTATAAGTCATGTCATTATCAAGTGGTAGAGACTTACTGAACATGGGTGCCCTAGTTATATCCCCTACTGCATTTGGTGCCCATGCAGAGATTTTTTCATAGGACCAGGAGTCCTTCATAGCTAGTACATGACTTGATGTTGAGCCTCATTTCTCACTGATAAACATGTTGCCTTATACCCTAATGAATCCCAACCGAGTTTAATTTAAACTCTTTTCCAACTCGTCTTCAAAAAGAGAAAATATTTCCAAGTGATTTGTCCCTTTCACACTCATTAAATTCGACTTGAAAGGTCGTGAGTCTTAGTTAAGCTCTTTTCCGACTTGTTATCAAAAAGTGAAAAGATTGTCGAGTGAACATGTCTCTTTCACACTCGTAAATTGGATTCGAAAAGACGTCTATTTGGCACACGTTTATCCCTTTTTCACACCAAGTAAACTAAAAGAAATAAAAAAGGACATGTTTTGACATTAAGTTGTGATTTCATCTCATGTCTTTGCTTGCAGTATTGAGCCTATAGTCGGTTCTCTCTTTTCATTATAAACCGTTTGCCTCAGTAGTTTTTGCATCCTCAACCAAGCAGAGCCTTGTTTATATCCTTCAAAATTTGACACCCTATACCTAGGAGGGAACATTCCCCTGAGTGTCCATCTCCCACATGCATTTCCCTGCATTGAGCATAGGTATGTTCCATTGCTTGAACTAGTTTTGATTACTTGCAACACTCGTTTCCTCCTCTGTATCATAGCATTTAGTTGTCTATGAAAAAAAAAAAAAGACGACCGGGAAGGGAGTATTATCTCATATTGGTAGCAGTCGGGTCTCCTTTGAACATAGCACAAAGTTATTAAGTCCATTTGTCATCATAATTTTGGGATTAGCATGGCCTTAGGTGATCCGAAAACGGATCCAGAAGCCTGATAGGGCTTGAAAAATGCTCAAAAATGAAATTGCTTGGAATGCGACGAAACCTGTGCCATTGCGTCCGGCTCGTCTTCCTGATTCCGGTGGTATATTTACTTCGTCAAACGGAGTCCGTATGGAGAAGATATTGCGTTCTGTCCAAAAAGTCAAACAGGCAAAAAAGGGGATGACTGTATAGTCCGTACAATCCACGTGGCATGTCCGTACAGCACACGTGGCATGTCCGTACAGCTGACGTGGGCCAACTAGGAGGCGATACGTGGCAGACCGTACGGAGGACACGTGGCATCACCAGGACACGACACGTGTCATACGGATTTGACATATTTGGCGTACGATCGGACCAGTTATGAGGTGACATGTGTCACCACTCACAGGGTGACACATGGCAGGATGACGTCAGCATGATGACATGGCAGCTGACGCGGCAAGTGACTGGGTTGTACGGCCGAAACACGTGGCAGCACGACAGTCTGACAAGTGGCGTACGGCGGGCTGATGTGGCACACACATGGGCCAATGACAGGCCGACACGTGGCACGTTTCGATTGGTTGGTAAGGGTGCCACGTGGCCCAGTCAAGGGCTGCCACGTGGCACCCCATTATTGGTTGTTTGGTCGCAATGTAAAATTGGTTTGGTGGCTCGGCCGGGGGTCGAACCCGTAACCTCTGGCAGGGTAATGGACTAACGAATCGGGCTAACCACATGGCCGGCGGGTGGTACTTGCTATTGAATCGACATATAATATATTTAAATTTCGTTCATGTTTTGGCCGGCGGAAAAAAGGGTCGGGGCTTAGCCCCAGCCCTCGGCGCAACGACTATACAATGGGACCATACACCATATATGTTGGAGCGGGTGGTTAAAACTAATGGACCCGTGGCCCTATTCACTTTCCATACGACCGGGACCCCCAAAATATAGCGCGGGTTTGTTATACCAATAGCCACGGGCCTATACAACTGCCACGAGACCAGGAGCGGGAGCCTATGAGAAAGGGCCAGCGCATGGGCGCTTGGCCACATGGCCTCCCATGTGACCACAAAAAGGGGCGCGGGCATAGCCAAAGGGGGCTGCGGCCCAATACTTTATGAAAGTGGGTTTTTTTAAACCAGAATTTGTTTTTTTTAATTTAATATGCCTATTATTAGTGGATTTTCTCCATTTTTGGGGGATATTGGGCATTTTTGGAGGCCAGATTCTTGGAGGAAGTTGGGGATGTGAAACCAACTCCCTTGCTATATAAACCAGGCCTATTTGAGTCCAAAGGCAGTCATTCAGAGCAAAGTTATGCTGAAGGAAAGCCAAGCCAAAGTCAGTTTGATGCAGTGAATCCTTTGAGGTGGAGACGTTGTCGGATCGTTTCTAGGAGCTTGGAGCATCAATTTTGCATGTCGTTTCTTTTGCAGGGTTCTTGAGATCTGGGACAACAAGACCATATCAGTCTTGTAGCCAATAGGCATTGCTGAGATGTAATTTTGAGCACTTGAGCAGAAATAAAGAAGCCTCCCCCACAGGAAAAAGGCCCGGAGACGTAGGCAAACATTGTGCCGAACTCCGTTATCAACCTGCATTCTTATGGTTTGCTGTTCATTATTATT
>ML794070.1:52261-65936 GCA_009831015.1 Picea engelmannii
AATTCGAATGTTTGGTTTAGCATTTTATGCTAGCTAAATTTATGGAAATGTTTGATATGCTAGAATATCCAAAGTTTGGGCTTCCAATACATTTTCTGGTGTTTGTACTATTGTTACAAAAAATATAATAATTTTTTGGGATATGTCAGAGACCTGCCACATTGCATTTCTTTCTTAAATGTTTACAGAGCATTTCTAACAGACTTAAATGTTTACCTAACATGGTTGGTAGCGTTGAATGCATACTTAACAGGCTTGTTACAATACATTTTCTTCCGTTTTTTAAATTTATATGTTTTAGCAGCATTGTTGGTTCACTGGTTCATGCTTGTTTTTTGCATCTCCACTGATTTCTTATTTGCATGTTGTTGTTTTTCTTGCTTGCCTATTCGTGTTGTTGCAGTTTTCACATTTGGGTTTCAATTGCGATTGGAATTGCGCCATTCCTGGTGGGGTGGTTGTTTATTTCTTATTTCTTCATTGTATTATGTTTATTGTTGCTTGATTTTACTTTGCAGGGTTCCACTCCTGTGCATGGAGTTGGGCCTTTTGGTGCTTCTTAGATGGGTTGTTATTTTCTTCTTGTTCTTGTTTTCCTAGGGTTTGCAATGTTGGGATGTTGCATTCACAATTGGATCTCTTGTTACATTTTTTTGTAGTGGAGTCTGCATAGAATACTATTAAGATAAAGTAACATACTAAAAAATTGCAGTCGATGTAAATTTCCTCTCTTATGCGTTGAACTAGAGCTTGTTGGCCTCAAACTATATTTCATAGTAGGCAATGATTTTTCCATGGATTTTGTGTTACTATGGTTTCATAGTTATGAGAGTAGGTTTTGCTGTGTGAGCAATATAGTTGTTCTCTCCCTTTTATTTTCCTCTTGTAAAATACGTTTCTGGCTCTATAGTTTCTCACCTTTCTGTAGTCATTTCGACCGACCGTTGTTCGATTGCATACTTATCCAGTTTTATGGACGCAACTTCGTGGATAGGTTCTATTGAACTATGACAGGTCGTGTTCGGTGTATACGTATTTTACCCAGAACTTTCGTGCTCTAGAATTCGACTCGGTATTCCTCGAACTTGCAACTGTGCCTTTGTCTACAGTGAGTTTGTCTATTCTACCTAGCTTTCCATACTTAGTCGACTTTTGAAAGTTTAGCAGGTTGATGATTTTCCGCGTTCCGAAAATTTAAAACCATTTGTCGCTCCCTTCTGCCCTTCCCAATATACATTAATTGTGCTTTCAAAAGTCAGAACCGACCAGATAGGTTCGCAAAGATGAGATTTAATAACTGGAAATCTCGAGGACATCTCCCATTAAAATCAATATACAGGCGAATATTATGGGATCTGGTAATTTCTTTTGCCTGCATTTTGAATTTTGCAAAAATAATCAAAAAAAAAAATTCGCACTCTTATAGTTCTCTTAAAAGATTCAGCATAGTGCACGAGCATGTCACCCACAAAGGCTTTGACGTCATTTCCCTCTTTAATATTGTGCATATCTTAGACGTCAGATTTGAGAATCTGCTTGGATATGAGAATTTTAATACATGCAATTAGTCACTATTCAATGTGCATATTCAAAAAGATTGGCATTAATAAGCAAAAATATCGATAACATCTGTCATTAAAATGAATTAACACAAAATCTATGGAATATCATCTAGCATTAACACAAAATATACTCTAGTCCCAATGCATGTGTTGGACCATCGATCTCTGTGATCGACAATTCTCAACCGACAACTAAGAATATCAGTGTCAGAATGTATTCTTCCCTTATGAGTACTTTCGACTTTGTGGCACCGAGTCATCACGTTTATGCCATGTCCAGTAGGCCCGTTTCGACGGGGAGGTCCATTCCTTTCCGCCCTTCTTATTTTAGTGATCTGTGGACCCTACCTTCCTCGACTTTGTCCTTTGAAGGTCAGTTGCATGCTGGGATGTCCATGCCACTATCAACAACGGAGATTGTGTATCAAGTTGTTCTTGACTCTTCCATTGATCCCATTCCTGTTATGTCACCAAAGGACGAGGAGGATCCCATTCTTAGACCCATGTGGGCCACTTCATTGTCTTTTTCACATGATTTTCTTGATGAGACTTTTCTTTCGAATGAAGATATCATCAAAGCCATCAATGGTTCCGAAAAACCTTGGGATGATATGCATCACCACTCTTCTTTTCTCCCAGATCTTGAAAGAATCGAGAAAGACAGATTTCGATCTACTTTGAGTGAGATAGTCAGTCATGTCGTAGTTCCACTTGATACGCATGGAATTTATGCCAAAGGAAACATGGTGAGTATTTCTCCTACAGGCATGATCGATATCTCTCGTACCCCTGGTAAGGTTGAAAACGTAAATATCGGTGCAGATTGTTCGTGAAAAGAAATATTGATCTACACCGAACTCTTCAACGAATTCTGAGATGTATTTTCTTGGTCATATGAAGAGATTCTAGGAATCGACCCTCGTATTGTCAAACATGGGATTAGAAATTATACGGATGCTAAACCTGTTCGACAACGTCTTAGAATTATCAACCCTCGGAAGGCCCCTTCTATTAAGGCAGAGGTGGAGAAGCTACTTAATGTTGGATTCATCTACCTAGTTCCTTTGACTGAATGGGTATCCAACCCTGTTCCTGTGGATAAGAAGCAAGGAACCATCCATGTATGTATGGACTTCCATGACCTGAAAAAGGCATGTCCTAAAGAAAACTTCTCGACACCTTTCATCAATCAGATACTCGACGAGTGTGCGAGAAGCAAAGTATTTTATTTTGTGAATGAATATTCAGGATATAACCAAATTCAAATCAATCCTGAGGATCAACACAAGAAGGAATTTAGTTTTCCTTGGGGTACTTTCGCATACTGGAAAATGATTTTCGGCCTTAAAAATGCTGAAGCAACCTTTCAATGTGCCATGACTTTCACTTTTCATGATATTAAGCACATAGTCGAAGATTACCTTGATGATCTTTCTACTCACTCTCGCAAGAGAGCGAATCGTGCTACTCACCTTCAACTTGTTTTTGAAAGATGTCGTTACTATAGAATCCGGTTGAATCCTCACAAGTGCATATTTTGAGTTAAGTCTGGTTGTCTTTTGGTTTTTTTAGTTTTTGAGACCAGGATCATGGTAGATCCTTTAAAGGTTGAGGAAATACTTCGATTGCCTCCCCCGCGCACAATTAGATGACTTCAGGGTTTATAGGGAAAATATAACTTTCTTCGTCGGTTTATAGTGAACTATTCCAATATCACTAAGGGTTTCATGCATCTCTTGAAGAAGGACACCCCTTTTATTTGGGATGAGCAAGACCAGGAGTCCTTCGATGCTTTGAATAAAGCCATGGTATCGGTGCCTCTGCTGAAGCCTCCTGACTATAGTAGAGATTACTTGCTTTATATTTTCGCATCTAAGGATATGATTGGTATGGTTCTGGTTCAGGAGGATGATGAGCTCCACGAGCACGTCATCTGCTATCTTAGTTGAAACTTAGTTGGTCTTGAAATTAACTATTCTCACGTTGAAAATCTAGCTTTGGATTCCGTGCACGGAGTCCAACGTTTGCATCATTATATATTGATTTGCAAGACTACTGTGATTTCCGATGTCAATCCATTTCAATACATCCTTACCAGGAGTATAATAGGGGGAAAATACAATAATTGGATTGTCATTTTAGAAGAGTTTGATCTCGATTTCTCTTCTGTGAAATCCAAGAAATCGCTAGTCTTCGCGGAGTTAATATCTGACCTTCCATGATTAGATGAGGATGTTATCCATGTTGATTTGTTTGCAAACAAACACATTTTTATTGTCTCATCGTTCGACCCCTAGTATGGAGACATTGTTCTCTATCTTCAAACCTTGAAGTTCCCTCAGCATCTCTTATGAGATGACCGATGACGTGTAAGGTACCAAGCTTAAAAAATTTATTATCATTGGTGAGACATTGTATCACCGAGGAATAGACAATATCTTATGTCATTGTTTAACTCACGTAGAAGAAAATTTAGTCCTAAATGATTTCCACAGTGGGGCTTGTGGTGGTCATCTATCTGGGCTTGCGACAACCTAGAACATTTTGTGAGATGGTTATTTCTGGCCTACTATCTTTAAATATTGCATTGAAGTGGTTAAGAAGTGTCACCCCTGCCAAGTGTTCACTCGAAAAATGTGCTCGCATCCAGCCCCTCTTCACCCAGTCATTACCGTCGGTCCCTTCACCAAGTGCGGGGTGGACTTCATGGATTGCAACCCAACTTCGGTTGGGGATCATCAACACATTATCGTGGCCATCGACTAGTTTACTAAGTGGGTCGAGTCCATTCCTACAGTTAAATATGATGGGAAGACTACCAACTTCTTTGTATTCAATCAAATTATCGCCCGGTTCGGTATCCAGAGTTAGATTGTCACTGATCATGGCATTTAATTTTAGAACGAAATGATGGAAGAACTAGAATCTAAGCTTGGGTTTAGACATGGTCATTCTTCTCCTTATTACCCCCAGGAAAATGGACAAGTAGAGGCCGTCAACAAGTCTCTCAAGACCATTTTGCAAAAAATTGTCAGTCAGAGCAAGTCCAACTAGCACATCATGCTATATCCCGCACTTTGGGCATACCGAACCTTGGTCAATACTACCATCGGTTTTTCCCCTTTCCATTTAGTACACGGTGTGGATTCAATTTTACCTATTGAATGCAAAATCCATTCTCTTAAGTTGGTATTCACCCTCCTACTTGACACTTTTGATCTCAAGCGACGCCATGTACACCTAGAGAGTCTTGACGAGCAGCGTCGAGACGCCTCTACGGCTATCGAGGTGAACAAAAGATGTGTCAAGGTCCAGCATGATAAGTCTGGTTGTCCTCGATTGTATGTTGAGGGTGACTTGGTCCTATTGTATGATCAAGCCAAAGAAACACTCGGGGCAGGAAAGTTTAATCCCATGTGGCATGGTCCTTATGTTGTGCGACGTGTTTTAGAGAAAGGAGCCTATGAGTTAGAAGATTATGAAGGGAATAGGTTGGACAAACCCAGACATGGGCTCTTCTTGAAAATACACTATGCTTGAGCCCTAAGATTGGGCGGAACTCTTTGTATACTAATGCAATTTACTGTATATATATATATATATATACCTTTTTTTCCTTTCTTTTCATCTTCAGCTTGCTTATCAAGTTTTCCCTTTGTTGGCAGATGTCAATGGAGTCTTCGATTTACCTAGGATTCGTAGCCAGAGCCATTAGTCATACATAGAACTTAGCTTCCGCCGCTTGGGTGGTTTACTCACCCAAGGGTCTACTAGTGTCTTCAGGTGGCATATGCCTAGGGCAATCCACGAACAAGGTGGCCAAATATAGCATCATTATAGAACTTTTGCGTGATGCTATCTCACATGGTATTTTCTCTTTAGAGGTTCACCTGGATTCCCAGTTAGTAGTATGTCAGTTGAGCGACAGTTACCACGTGCGTGATCCTACTTTACTCCGACGATTCCTATGGGTACGTCTTTTAGAACGCCAGTTTGATTTTATTACATATTATCATATTCCCAGGAGTTCTAATCATGTATCTAATGATTATGCTAATTTTGTTTTAGATTGGCATTCGTCACATAATTAAAGAAAAGAAAACCATCTCATCATTGTACACATTGTAAAATATAAGTAAAGTCGAAGATCCATTTTTAATATATTTCAAAAAATATGGTGTTTATAGTACAAAATTAGGGATAATACCCTCAATACACATATACAACTGGTACTACAATATCCATAACATCTATGCCTGTGGCGCCGGATGTGTGTCATGGTAACAAACCACGGCGTTTTCGAGACGCCAAAAGAGTTGTACCCATGCCCTAGGTACACCAACCACATGTTGCTGCCTGGCTTCAGGAACATCCTCTAACTGAACCATAGGAATCCTCTAAGTCAAATGAGACAGGTTTCCCTACACGTTTTGTAGGACCCTCTCGGCTTCTCCTCCCACCACCTCATCTCCCTGGTTCCTTCGTCAATGTCGAGGAAACCCTTCCGTCCGCCGCAGACCCACATTTGTATTACACAAGTGTCCAGTCAATACTTAAGCACCATCCAAAAATATTTTTGTTCTATTATACAAAAATACAAAAAAATGAAATACGTAAAAACATTTGACATACTTATGTCTCTGTAGGTAGTCTCTGGTGGGAGTTTCATTTACGGATCTCCTTGGAAGCCTATCTCTGCATAGGGATAGTCATCTAAGGTGATGACCTATCGCTGCCACCAGTAGAAAAAATCCTCATTGCAGGGTGTCAGCACCCTAACTCCCCCTTGTCGCCTCATTACCTCGGTCCACTATGCCGTGGATGGATCGCGAGGTCCTCTTGGAAGAATATCAACTCTAGGTCCCAAACCTGGAACCCGCTTGAAAAAGAAACTGCATAGGATAAAGGAAAACCCAAAATTTCTCTTACTCCCTTGTTTGCACTCTGTCAACTAGATCTTCATATTTTCCACTAGTGAGGTACACCAGTGATATACTATGGGCATCATACACTGCACTGCATAGAACATGATCAGTCTCGAAGCTTGATGCAACGAGGTCGAACCGGTGATCCTGGTCAATACAAGGACAATAATCTTTAGGCTGAGATTGTTTATTACCTGGATAGGGAGTTGACTCCTGACTTTAGGAGTTCCTACTACACAATGGGCATTAATGTATTCCTCTATTTTCATTCCGCTCCCTGTTCCCTGTGATTTGAGGTTTACAACCTCTCCACGGCGTGATAGACCAGTCAAAAAGTAGATATCCTCTACTTCAATCTTCAATGGTTTCCCATCGAGGTTGAATCTTTCACTCTCAGGTTCCCAGTAACCCACAAGCATCTCGAGCAAACTCACCTGGGCCCTCATTCCTTTGAGTGCCCAAAACTTATATAAGCTACATCTCTTTAAGGCCATTTGGGCCCACAGATCTCGATCCACAATAGCATTGACCTCCTCATGCTCTCTTTCTCTCCATTCAAGAACCATCCTGCCAAGGACAAATAAAAAATAGAGTTAGAATCCTTAAAATTTGTTTTTTGTGTGCCTGTACATGGTCTACTTCACTTACATTCGCATATAGGGCTGGCTATACACACCCTACAGTTTTCACATGAGCATATAACCCATCGTATACGCGACATGATTGAAGACAACCCCCGTACATCGATTTTTACATTTTTCGCCCTCAATTACTAAAAATTTGGAACCTAATTTAAAATTTTAATCCACTAGAAATGAAGAGGAAGGGAAGTAGATTTACCTGATCTAGACGGTTGCTGATTTTGTTTCCTGATGCTCCCACAATCATTGTTTGAATCTTAGAGGTATTTTGGTCCAATTTGCACTATTTGGGTAAAAAATCAAAATGGTATAGTAATTTTTGGTTTTGTTACTATTTATAAACTATTTTTAACCATTTTTTATCGTTTTGATCCATTTTTCACCTAATGGACTAATACAAAGGTGAATTGAGTTGGTTTTTGCAGTTTTAAATAGGGATTCTTGCAGATTTCAACGTTATGTTGGTCATTCGTCAACACGGGCAGATATTTTCATTAACCAACATATAAGATAGGTATCCATTCCACAATGCATTTTCACATTATCCTATGGATGTCACTCTTTATGCCTTAGGTACGAACCCATTTGTTACGACACAGAGCCTTCCATCTACTATAAGTCATGTCATTATCAAGTGGTAGAGACTTACTGAACATGGGTGCCCTAGTTATATCCCCTACTACATTTGGTGCCCATGCAGAGATTTTTTCATAGGACCAGGAGTCCTTCATAGCTAGTACATGACTTGATGTTGAGCCTCATTTCTCACTGATAAACATGTTGCCTTATACCCTTATGACTCCCAACCGAGTTTAATTTAAACTCTTTTCCAACTCGTCTTCAAAAAGAGAAAATATTTCCAAGTGATTTGTCCCTTTCACACTCGTTAAATTCGACTTGAAAGGTCGTGAGTCTTAGTTAAGCTCTTTTCCGACTCGTTATCAAAAAGTGAAAATATTTTTGAGTGAACATGTCTCTTTCACACTCGTAAACTGGATTTGAAAAGACGTCTATTTGGCACATGTTTATCCCTTTTTCACACCAAGTAGACTAAAAGAAATAAAAAAGGACATGTTTTGACGTTAATTTGTGATTTCATCTCATGTCTTTACTTGCAGTATTGAGCCTATAGCCGGTTCTCTCTTTGCGTTATAAACCGTTTGCCTCAACAGTTTTTGCATCCTCAACCAAGCAGAGCCTTGTTTATATCCTTCAAAATTTGACACCCTATACCTAGGAGGGAACATTCCCCCGAGTGTCCATCTCCCACATGCATTTCCCTGCATTGAGCATAGGTATGTTCCATTACTTGAACTAGTTTTGATTACTTGCAACACTCGTTTCCTCCTCTATATCATACCATTTAGTTGTCTATGAAAAAAAAAAAAAGACGAGCGGGAACGGAGTATTATCTCATATTGGTAGCAGTCGGGTCGCCTTTGAACATAGCAAAAAGTTATTAAGTCCATTCGTCATCATAATTTTGGGATTAGCATGGCCTTAGGAAGACGAGCTCGTTACATAGTCTTCTCTACCGACTAGTTACGCTTCCAGTCCCTATAGAGACTTTCATTGATGCCTCCTACATCTCATGGTTTCCTCATTGGGTCTATGTTGTCAAAGTCCTCCATTTGTCTCATGCTCTTGTTCAAAGGAAATCTATCAACCTGTGTCGGCCACTCCACAGAAATCTTGACTTTGCATGTCGACCATACCCTCAGTTTGTCTCAGAATCACATGATACCGTATTCCTATTGTGCACCCTGGCCTTACTTTCATCATTGGTAGGTAACCTTGAACCCAACAGTCAACATTTCATCATTGGTCGTTGACTGGGTGGTTTCCCTTGTGTTCGACGACAAGACATTTATCCACACATTGGGATTCATGCAGTGTCTTGGATGCCATTAGCCTTATTGGTGGTTTCCTCTCCTTTTATAGTAGTTTTCATCATTGGTTGCTATTCAAAGGGTCTTTTTCATGTACCGCTTGCACCTGGCACATGTGAAAATGCACAGGGTCATTGGTTCGTGAACATTTTCTTCGTCCAATTTCCACCAAATCATGAAGCTACTTCTTTGTACCTCATGATGACTGATGAGAGATGCTTTAATGCTCTCCTTTCAGCGGTTCTCCTTCCTTCGAATTCAACTCATTTATTATGGAAATGGGACCAAGAGTCTTATGAGTATCTTGATGATTGCATTCATTAGTGGCAGGCTCTCTCGCCAACGACATTTGGGAATACATCAATGTATCTTGATCGATGGATTCTTCAGGTGTTTGACACTGGCTCCTTTATTCACACTTGTAATAATGTACTCGGTGCCTTGATACCTACTTTCATTATCCGTAGGATGTATCGTGTTTGTTAACAGTATACATCAATGACCAATAATCAAACGATGTCTCGTTGTATTAGACTTCAACTCCTTTATTCACATGATGTAGACTTGCACCTTTGGCAGATTGTGTAGAAGACTTAAAGACATCAGTATGTGGCCGCAACTTTCTTGAGTTGTTGCTTCCTTCTCATTGGACCAGTACTTATATGACTTCAGTGATCATGGGAGACAAGATTGTACTCCATGGTATACAGATATCTTCAAATTGGTTTTGAGACTTGTTCTATTGGGCCTTATTCGTGACTATGACAGATATTGGCATGTAACCGCATTTGTATTTTCCTATTCATGGCCACAGACACTTGTTTGGTATATTTTCACATGGATCTGCAATGTAATATTATTGGCATCCCATGTATGCAAAGTCAGTGCAGAATGTAATGAGCAACTAGGTCGTCCAGTTCGTCCCTTACCACTCCACTTATGGGTTGTTTATAATGTATTTCGACCATCACAGATACTCCTCTGACCTCACACATTAGGGGGCATATGTTATAGAAATATTTTCCTCTCCCTATGCAATCTTTCCCAGAAGGCCTTTTTCCATTTCCCCATGCAGATTTATCATCCCTGTTTGTAATATCCAGAGCTTAAAAATAATATTTTTCCACCTGTATGCATCTTGCACACTATACAACATGCGTATACGTAGGCTAGTCCACTACAGCCAATGTACATCAATATTAGTGACAGAAAATGAAAATTAATGTCGGGTTTCCATGTCACGACAGGAGATCTATGATCCGTGGCCTTCCATATACTAGAAACGTTTCGAATCAGCCCTCAGTTCCATTTTTAAGGCTATAAATGGGCTAATTTCGAGCTATGGAAAAGGAGAAAGAATTCAACTTTGAGAGCAAAGTTACTCTGGAGGAATTATTTAATTCATATTGATTCTACATCCCTTTTTCCTTTAAGTCTAAACACGGTCTTCATCCCCCAAGATCTTCCCTTATTGCTTGATAACCTCATTGTTTCTCTCTTATGAGCTTGCCTTTGGTGGAGGATTGAAATGTTGGAGACCTAGCTGGAAGGAACTTAGTTTCTCGGTTTGGAATTTTGCCGACACGAAAGTCTGTAACATTTTCACTTATGTTGATCATACATTAATAGAAATACTCTTTTCCCGTCCAATTTATATCTTACAAATATATTGAATTATTATTCCATGGGCGTATTTGTCATGTTTATTAATGGATTATGATATTGAATGTGCTAACATTATATAATATCACCATATGCTTTCTTTGTTGGGTTGTCGAGGACTAGTTTCAGGTGTATTGCTTTGGGTCAAGTGCTCAACGATAGACTTCATTGAATGTCTGGATGAGGTAGGTCTTTTATCTTTTATTGCTATCATATTTGTTTTCATATCATACTTGAGAAGAGAGTTTATTTCTGCAGTCATTTCCATCTGTTGTGATTTACTCTATCCATAGAGAGATTTTCCTCGTAACAATTAGTTTCCTTTACCAGATGCATGGGGTTTCTATGTCACTTGTTGACTCTGCATACATTCTACCTTCGATGTATTATTCCTTTCACTCTAGCTTGCTCTCTCGTTGGGAGCCTGAGCATAATATTGTTTAAAGTTTTTTTCCTTATTCTGTTTGATAGTCCCCATTCTATACTATGTCGAGGGAGGTGGTTTATAAAAAATCCCACTATCCTGCACACATTTCCTTTAATCATTCGTTGTTGTTATCAAAACCTTACCCTGAGTTTTGGTTTGGAAACACTACTGAGTAATTATGGTAATGGTTGCATGCATCTTGGTATTATTTTGTTCATTGTTTTATACTTCTATTAAGATGGATTCATTTTGGATGCTTGACTAATGATGGCCCTTTGTTTTTTTTTGAGGGTACCCATTAGAAAGGAAAGTTTTCTCTGGTTGGTCGAGACGTTCCTCTATAGGAAATCCATCTTAGTTTCAAGTTTCTCCTAGTAATATTTGCATACCCTAACTCTTCGTCATTATCTTATGCAAGTTTTGGTTTCCTTCGATGATGTTTTGTGGGTTAATGTAGGTATTGTTCGACCATAATGACATGGTTTTTACACTAATTCCCCATTTGAAAATCCTGTAAGTACTATTTACTTTTAATGTCTCTTTTGTTTTAGTGATACAATGTTTAATTTGGGTCTATACTAACTTTGGTTTTTGCGAACCATGTTGACAGGTATTAGCTTTGTCATCTCGTCCAGGGTACTCAACATTCAAGAGGTAATTTAGTTTCCATTAAGGACCCTAGATATGGGTGAGGATTTGGTACTATTGTTTGACTTTGAAGTTAGTTAAGAGGTTACCTAGCATAGGTTTATCAAACCCATTTTGGTCTATATGTAATTTTCTCTGCATTCTAGAAGGTGCATGTGTGTGAGGGTTCTGTATTTTATGTTGGAATTTAATTTATGACAGAGCCATTTCTCATGTATATTGAAAAGGGATTTTAGTCCCGTAACTCACAGAGTCAGTTCGATACAGTTGTAGTTTTATTAACTCATTTCATAAAGGAAATTCCCTATTTCTTTTTAGTTATATTGTGAGTGGTTTCGACCTCTACTTGTCATGCTCACTGTTCTCTTTCCGTTTAAATAGGGTTACATAACTACCCAAATGTTTCTATTCTTTAAACTTATCATTATGCTCTTCAATGATCAATATTCTTAACCCTTTGTTTATGTTCAAGGTTTTAATCATAGAAATGGTATTATCGTTTTAGTATTTTAGCCTATTGATTGAATATATAAATTTTGCTCTATATATCTTAGAGTTTCTTTACGAAGATAGATTTATTGTCTTTGCATATAGCATGTAGGTTGTACGTATAGATTCCTCTTTGTACTTATCTTAAATTTTTCTTCACGGACATAGCTTTATCGTCTTTGCATATAACCTATAGGTTGTAAATATAATTGCCTCCCTATTCTGCAATTATGTTTAACTTTCTGTATTGGTTATGGATAAAATTGTTTGCCTCATATTCCATGATTATTTTTAACTTTTTGTATTGGTTATGGATAAAATCGTTCATTTTCCTCCTGTTCTACGATTCTATTTAACCTTTTGTATTGGTTATGGATAAAATAATTTTCTTGTAAAAATTGTATAATATAATGATATTATGAAAACAATGATATTTTGTCCATAAACTTCCAATTGGACGATGATTAAATACGAACAAAATATCCATAAGTTGCATCTCTATACTAATTTAATTATCCATAGAGTACGAAAGGAACAATATTTAAATCCATAAGAATGGAAGAAAAATATGTAAGAAAAAACTTGTAACTGAGATTTCCTTAGGGGAAAACACACATCAAGTGGGTTGTTCCTCCCAACCTTAGATCAGAGCTGCCTCATATGCCCACTCTGTCGCCCCTGAGCTAAATCCTGATTCAAAACCAACCAAGTGACTTGTTGCAGTGCATAGGGTTCCAAGCTTTATGTGAAGATTTCTGTGTCATTTCAATATTTCTCAGAATTCTCATTTGATTCAGAATGACGTCCCATTCTCTTGTTTTAATTTCTTTAAAATATTTTTCTAGTTCTTTGACACTTCTACGAGCCTCCTAGTCATTGACCACCTGTCAAATCGATATTTTCTCATTGACCGCCTATCAAATCGAATTTTTTACACATGTTCCTAAAAATCTAAGATCTTGTCTCACTTCTATTGAGTTAACTCAACCAATATTCGCCACTTGTCTTCCTTTTGCTATCACTTGGTGGTTTTCTTTGGATAAACATATTTTCTCTTCTAATAGTCCCACTTCACATGTTTTTTTTTTTTCTTTTATTAATACAATAATAAAATAAAACAATAAGTTTTGAGTTAGATCACCAGGATCAATAATGTGTTAATAACAAAAGAAATAAAAATAATAATAAGTTTGAATTTTTGAAATTTCGAGGTATCATAGGAGTTCACCTCCTTCAAAGGTTTGCATACATAATTTTTTGTTTACCTTAATGGTCTGTGGGCAACATTTCAAGTGACTTAAGAAGAATGATAATGAATTTAAGAAACATAAATAAATGAGGTGGATCAAGATAATTTAGAGGATATGCATATATATATATATATATATATATATATATATATATATATATATATATATATATATATATATAT
>ML794070.1:65986-79351 GCA_009831015.1 Picea engelmannii
ACCAAATTATTTGAACAATGGGTTTGATGTGAGTGGATCACCCAAGCTTGCTTCATAATTGGAGAAACCAACACCCTGAAAACACAGCACACTTAAACAAATAAAAATGATGGGTAGTTGAGCAAAATGACTTCCCAAACTTTGATTCTCACAAATTTAAATACTACTCTAAATTCATTCATATATCTATATATATCATTGATTTTCATTTTTCTCAGAAATACATTTTTGGCATTTTAATGTTGATTTACATAAAAATTTAAACTCCTCTCTAATTATACCAATATGGCAATAAGGAGAATAATTTTGGTAGGTTTAATAAAAAAATAAAGACAGTAATTTATTAGGAGGAACATTGAACTAAAATTCAGACATTTAAAGAGCTCGACAAGGCTTGATACGTAATACAAGGACGTTTAAATAACTTTGTCAATGCATGAACTATAATACATGGACCATTTCAATAACCAAACAAGGCATGAACTATAATACATGGACGTTTGAAGAACCGGACAAGGCATGAACTGCAATCAATTAAGAAGAGACATGGACAATTAAAGAGCTCGACAAGGCTAGAACTGTAATGCAGGGACATATAAATAACTCGACTAGGCATGATCTGTAATCAATGAAGAAGGTACATGGACGTTTAAAGAACTTGAAAATGCATGAAGTGTAATATATGAAGAAGAGATAGGGATGATGAAAACACTCTCCTGAAAATTGACGATAAGCCGGACGATTTTGACGATATTTAGTCAACGATTTTGAGTACCACCTTTTTTTGGTTTATCAGATGACATGTTGTTTTTTATACTAGCACATACACATGAGAAGTGAATGGTGAACGCCGATAGGAAGCACCTATCGAAATCACCAATAACCATAAGAAGCAATTGTTTTCCTGATGATTTTATTTTTTATGAGAAAATGTTGAAAATACAAAGGCCATCCACCATCCAAACGTGGAGAGGAAGCTGGCATACGGTCATTATTATTTTACAGATGGATATTTGGCCATTATTTTTTATGATGAAACTATTGAAAATCCAAAGGCCATCCACCATCCAAACGTGTCGATATCTGGATATTATTATTTTACTGATGGATATATGACTATTATTTTTTAAGGAAACAAAAGACACTTGGATATATCACAATTATTAAACAATCCAAGAAAGAATGATAAAATGAATTTGCAACTCAACATTATGATTTTAGTTTAATTGCATTCCTCTTTTTCGGATGACCAAGAATATTCCCGAATTATTAAATCTGAACCATTCACATATTATTTTTTAATTAAATCATCAATATTATAGAACCCCAATTCCAATATAGGTACACCCCCCGGCCTAACCAATTCCAATATAAGTACGCCTATCAACCATAATAATGGCAAGAAATTTGGGTTTCATCATTGTACGCATGTTAGCCATTAATGTAGGATCGGTTAATATCACAATATATATAAATTATGCGCATAACATAGTTCATAGATAGTATATTTCAGACCACCCAGATCGTATGAGTTCTTATTAGTCCCTTTCGTAGGTATAGAGGGATTATAGTGATCGATAAATCGTTGAATTCATATTAGTTTGTCCTTTGACCAAAAATATTTCCATATTATCTATTGTTGGAACCAGAGAATTGAAAACATCAATTTTTATATAAAATAAGTACCATATTTGTCATGATATGATTGGACAAGGGATTGGAGGTCTTATTTCTAGCTTCTCTATTCCCAATGTTATATATGTTGGCATATCCAAAGTATTTGATCGTATATTGTCTTTTTGAATCATATCTTTTGTTATGCATTCGTCGAAGGTAGATTAATGCTAGCATTAATTCGAATGTTTGGTTTAGCATTTTATGCTAGGTAAATTTATGGAAATGTTTGATATGCTAGAATATCCAAAGTTTGGGCTTCCAATACATTTTCTGGTGTTTGAACTATTATTACAAAAAATATAATAATTTTTTGGGATACATCAGAGACCTGCCACATTGCATTTCTTTCTTAAATGTTTATAGAGCATTTCTAATAGACTTAAATGTTTACCTAACATGGTTGGTAGCATTGAATGCATACTTAACATGCTTGTTACAATACATTTTATTCCATTTTTTAAATTTATATGTTTCAGCGGCATTGTTGGTTCACTGGTTCATGCTTATTTTTTGCATCTCCACTCATTTCTTATTTGCATGTTGTTGTCTTTCTTGCTTGCTTGTTCATGTTGTTGCAGTTTTCACGTTTGGGTTTCTGCAATTGCGATTGGAACTGCGTCATTCCTGGTGGGGTGGTTGTTGCTTTCTTCTTTCTTTGTTGTATTCTATTTATTGTTGTTTGATTTGACTTTGAAGAGTTCCGGTCCTCTGCATGCAATTGGGCCTTTTCGTGCTTCTTAGATGGGTTGTTATTTACTTCTTTTTCTTGTTTGCCTAGGGTTTGCAATGTTGGGATGTTGCATCCACAATTGGATCTCTTGTTACATTTTTGTGCAGTGGAGTCCACATAGAATACTATTAAGATAAAGTAACATATTAAAAAATTGTAGTCGATGTAAATTGCCTCTCTTACGCGTTGAACCAGGGCTTGTTGGCCTCAAACTATATTTCATAGTTGGCGATGATTTTTCCATGGATTCTGTGTTACTATGGTTTCATAGTTATGAGAGTAGGTTTTGTTGTGTGAGAGATATAGTTGTTCTCTCCATTTTATTTTCCTCTTGTAAACTACATTTCTGGCTCTATAGTTTCTCACCTTTCTTTGGTCATTTCGACCGACCGTCGTTCGATTGCATACTTATCCAGTTTTATGGATGCATCTTCGTGGATAGGTTCTATTGAACTATGACAGGTCGTGTTCGGTGTATACGTATTTTACCCAGAACTTTCGTTCTCTAGAATTCGACTCGGTACTCCTTGAACTTGCAACCATGCCTCTGCCTGCAGTGAGTTTGTCTATTCTACCTAGCTTTCCATACTTAGTCAAATTTGGAAAGTTTAGCGGGTTGATGATTTTTTGGGTTCAAAAAATTTAAAACCATTTGTCGTTCCCTTCCGCCCTTCCCAATATACATTAATTATGCTTTCAAAAGTCAGAACCAACCAGACAGGTTTGCAAAGATCAGATTTAATAACTGGAAAGCTCGAGGACATCTCCCATTAAAATCAATATACAAGCGAATATTATGGGATCTGGTAATTTCTTTTGCCTACATTTTGAATTTTGCAATAATAATAATTTTTGTTTTCATGCTCTTATAGTTTTCTTAAAAGCTTCATCATAGTGCACGAGCATGTCACCCACAGAGGCCTTGACGTCATTTCCCTCTTTAATATTGTGCGTCTCTGAGATGTCAGATCTGAGAATCTGCTCGGATATGAGAATTTTAATACATGCAATTAGTCACTATTCATTGTACATATTCGAAAACATTGGCATTAATAAGAGAAAATATCGAGAACATCTGTCTTTAAAACAAATTAACACAAAATCTACGGAATATCATCCATCATTTCTTTTAAATACTTATTGCCATTTCTCTCTATCATCAAAGAGTTGCGCTTTAGGTTTCCTTCGTTCTAATGTTCTTGTTCATGGACATGTAAGACAACTTAGAGATGTGATTGAGTCCCAGATGAAAGAAGAGAGACTGATTTTATGTGACATGAGTTTTGAGTAAAAAAGAAACTCTATTTTACAAGAGAAAATAAGAGAGGAGGGAAAAAAAAGAAACAAGTATGTTCTGGTTGGTGTTCTCCCTGTGTTCAATACTTTGGTTGGTTGAAAAGGCTTCCTAGAGATTTTTTGTTGAACTTATTTGTTTTTTTGTTGGGAGTTGTAATGGAGTTGTAGGTCACGTACAAAATAATTCTTTGTTGAAGTATATAACTTCTTCCAACAACATAGATTTTGCAACTGTATCGAATTCTACAGATCCCACAAGAATTTGTCTTCCTCGAGTGCGACGCATTTACAACGGCTTGAAAAATGTCCTGTCATGTTCGTAAATGACGTGAAATATTACTCGGTTTGCGAATGTAACCAAAGGCAGGTAGAAAAAATTGTATGGGTGGATAAAATGACATATGATCACTACAAAAGTTTCTATTTCAAAGTTTGATGAGCTACATGTGGGTCTGGTAATCGACTTGACAAAAAGCAATGTTCTTTGTCAAACTTTGTTCGGTTTCCTCTGGATGAAGTTACAAACTCCACATATTTGGAATTACCTCCGAACATTCCATACCTTTATGTGGGCTGCCATACCTGCCACCGCTATGAGGAAAGATATATTTTGATGTGATCTGCAATATTTGATACAATTTCCAGACTTGTGTTGATGTGTTCTGCAACATTTGATACATTTTCCAGACCTGCGCTGCCCAAAGAAGTTATGTACCTCAACATATTTTCATTTTGTAGCTTGGTTGGATGTTTCTTCCAATTTACTATAATAAAGAAAAGAAGTTCATCATACAAATCTCCGGGCAGGCTTTTCAACCAAACAAATGATCGAATACAGGGAGAATACCAGTCACAACATACTTGAATTTATTTCCCCTGCCATAGATATTGTGACATAAAACGACTCCCTCCACTTTGAAATCGGCTTGGATCACATTTCTAAGTTGTCTCGGATGTCAAGGGTCAGGAACATTGCAAGGAAAGCATCTTAAACCCCAATTTTTCAACGACAGAGGGAAATTAATACTTGACAAAGAATGGAATGTTGAATAACCAACCATTGCAAGCAGGCCATATTTGGAAGAGACAGGCTATTCAAAAAACTAGGATAGATGTAGTTGGCAGCACCGATTAAGTACAAAACCCAAAATTGATATTCAACTCATTTTTTACGAATAAAGGGTTTGAACGTCAAGAAAATTGTCAAGAAGCTTCATCAATGTACATATTTTTTATTGGTCGATGGGAGGCCAAATCACAATCATTGTGGAAAATAGCCTCAACTATATGTTGTAACCCATCTTATTTGAATATAGAATAATTCCGGTTTATTTTTTAATAGTATTTTCCAATCTCTGGTATTTTTTTTAATTTTATTGTATACCTTCTTTCCCTGTGTCGTTAAACATGAATGACAAGATTTTCTTTCTCCTGCCCACTATTTCAATTTAAATAAATCTTGCTCTATTTGTTGCTTACATTTTACATTTAATAATAGTTTTTCATAAGCCATACTTATGTAGCGTCGACCCTGTATTTAAAGAAAGAAATTGGAGGACCCATCCTACTTCGATTCTTCTGGTCTCGTAAATAGAATGAATTAATGAGTTACAACAAGGCGGCTCAAGTGTTGATGCAATGTTCTTGTTCAATATGTTGGATATATTGCAACTTCTTATATTTGATAATATCCGTGCATATATATTAATATCAATACTATTGGAATAAATACAAAAAGATTCCTCTTTGACAAAGCTTAGGCAATTATGTTTGGGTTTGCAATATTAAACAACTATGTTCCTTGTTCTGTCATATACATCTTGCAGCCAAAGAGATTTTTTGATCTGCAATTTATGCTTTAACTATTGATAACTCAACAAGCGTTTGAAAAGATTTTCATTAATAAAGGAACAACTGAAGTTGTCTTAATTACTTAAATCACACCAAATTTTGATTACATTTAATATAATTTAGATATTGATGTTTATGGAGAGTCGGCATTTTATCATGTCATTGCAAGGAATACAAATTGAATAGATGATAAGGAGTTTATTTCATTGAAATCACAATGCAAATTGATGTTTCTTTTTGTGCTATATACATCTTGCAGTCAAAAGTTTCATGGTTTCAATGAAATTTGTGAACCAAAGAGCATCCTGCAAATTAGGAGATCATTTGCATTTGAAACATAAATAATACATTAATATATATTAGTATGAATACTATTCAGATAAATATGAAACCTTTCTCCATTAATACATATTAGTATGAATACTATTGAAATAGATATCAAAACTTTCTCTTGGCTAATACTTAGCTAGTTATATGGCCACCAGGCCCCGGGTTCATGGTACCTAGCATCTATGTCCCTTGTTCCGTGATATACATCTTGCAGCCAAATAACTTCAGTGATCTACAGTTTATTCTTTTACTAGTGAGAACCCAACAGGGGTTTGAAAACATTTCCATTAATAAACGAAAAAAAAAAGGTTTTTCGACTGTCATATACTTATCCATTTTCCCCTTTTCCTTTTCCCGTCCATTACGACTTTTTGGTTTTATACTTAGTTGTCTTTCTATGATGGGTAGTTGTAGAGTTCATGGGATGACATATATTCATATCCATTTGTATCTTCACATGACAAATCCGACTGACCTTTGTTCCTTTCCATACCTAGGCAATTTTATGGCCACGGTTTCCGGGTTGGCACATACGAACTGGCCTTTTCTTCTTCCCACTCATTATCGCTTTTTGGATATATACCTAGTATCCTTTCTATGGTATTTGGTTCCAGAGTTGGCGGGCTGACATGTCTTCATATCCATCTATATCCTCACACGACGGATCCGGCCGACCACTGTTCCTTTCCATACTTAGCCAATTTTATGGTCGTCGCTGCGGGGTTGGTGCTTACGAACCCGATTGTTTATCATTCTATTATATACATATTTCACTCAAAACATCTGCGATCTACAATTCCACCACAGGTTCCTCATATACATTAACTTCATTCAAAGTATATATTGATGCCTTCCATCCCCAACAACTTCACGTCCTTCCTAATATACATCAACAATTCTCTTACTAGTGACAACTGGACACAGTGGCATGAAAGATACTTCTGTGATCTGCAATTTATGCCTTAACTATTGAGAACTCAATAGGGGTTCGAAAGAATTTGCATTAATAATCAAACACTAGATGTTATTCTAAGAGATACTTAGTCATTTTTCCCTTGTCTTCTTCCTGTGTATTATTGCTTTCTAGTTATATACTTAGTCACGTTTATATGATCACAGGTTCCAACGTTGGCAGGTTGACATATCTTCATCTCCATCTATATCCTCACATGGAAAATTCGGCCGCCTGCTATTCCTTTTCATACTTAGTGAAATTTATGCCTGCAGTTGTCGATTTGGCGCAATTGAACTCTGCTGCTTTTTGTTCCGTGATATACATCTTCCACTCAAAATTTTCGTGATTTACAATTCCACTATGAACTCCTTCATCCTTTTTCCCTTTTTTTATTCCCGTGTATTATGGGACTATAAAGTATGGACATGATATTTTATAGAGCATGTACGGACTGCACATTCCATGCCTAGCCACATTTTGGATTACGGGTTATCGGGTGGGCGGGCTCAAAATTGGGCCTCCATTGTTCTGTTCCCTACAAATAGCACTCAGGATTTCACGATATACAAATTAACAAGTGAACTTGTGGACTTCCTGACTCAACATTGCACTTCTATTGTTCTGTGTCCTCCAAACATCGCTCCTAGCTCCGCGATATACAAATTGACACATGAAGTCCAGGGCTAGCGGGGTGGAGATTGCCATTGTTTACAGATGGTAATTCCTATCAAGTATCTAACAGTATCTAAAAAAATATTTTCAATACTAAATTATCTCTTAGTAGTGAAAACTGGACACAGAGGTGCGAAACAGTTGGCATCACACCCTCCGCAATATACAAATTGACTACCAGATTCTGACATCGTCTGCTCTTCCGTGTTACAGATTATGCATTCAAATGTTCGGAGCGATACAATTTGAATGTCAATGCCTCGTGTTTTCTGCAGAGACCTTGTCAGCTTGTTTTGGATCCTCCTATTGTTGGGTTCACAAAATTTCCAACTCTTGGATACTATTCCATGTTACAGATTATGCATTCAAATATTTCAAAGTATCTGTCACTGCCTTCCATCCTCACTAACTTCCTCTCGTTCCTAATATAGATTGGTTGTGCTCTTACTAGTGACAACTGAACACAATGGTACGAAACAGTTGGCATCTGACCCTTCGCAATATATAAATTGACTATCGGGTTCACATCTTGTACTCAAAATTTCCGTTATCTACAATTCCACCGTGGACTCCTTGGTCCTTTTTATCTTTTCTTCTTCCCATGTATTATGGCTCACTGGTTATATACTTAGTCACCTTTCTATGATCATGGGTTACAATGTTGGTGGCCTGACATATATTTAACTCCATCTATATAATCAAATGATGAATCCGACCGATTATTGTTGCTTTCCATACTTAGCCAAATTTTAAGGCCACGGTTACCGGGTTGGAGGTTTTGAACTTTGCTTCTTGTTACGTGATGTACATCTTGCACTCAAAACTTCTGTGATCTACAATTCTACCGCGGACTCCTCGAACTCGCAAGATTGACTCTACCACAGTTCACAAATGTTTCAGAGTATCTATCGTTGTCTTCCATCCCCACTAACTTCTTGTCCTTCCTAATATATGATGTAGGAGCATCGCCAGCTCATCAAGCGAGACAGCACATCAAGTGGAGATCAGCTGGATAAACAAACCCAATTTTTTGAAAGTTCTTTGGGATTGTAGCGCAAGCCTTTAATGAAGCCATTTTATGGAGGCGCATTGTATATTGTATTGGACCTTGAGCCTTAAGCTCTCGTCCTTTGGTAGATAGGAGGCATTTAATCTAGTTAATGCTGGTAGATAGGATTTTTAATTCTAGATTTGATAGTTTAGAGTCTGAGAGGGAAAACGGATATAGACACCCTCATTGTATCTTGGTAGATGAATAGAAGCACTCAGGAGAATAGAAGAGTAAGAAGAGAATAGTGTATGAAGAACACCCATGTACAGGCATTTGAATTAATGGAAGAAAGTTCTGATTCAAATTCATGGTTGGTGTTGTTTCTTTGTGTATATTGTTGAGGTTCTCATGAATGTTTGCTTTCTTGTTATGCATTTTCTTTGTATATGATGTGCATGTGATTTCATGTTTCAAATTGAAGTCTGAAAGGGAGAGAGAGTGAGGTTCAATTGTTTCTCTATCTGAGCCAAGAGATTCCTGCAAGGTGTGCAGTTGAATTCATCCACAATGAGTGCGTTGATGAAGGCTCAGTAGTTTAACTTTTGTTTCTCATTCACCCGGAAGTGGATTTTGGGTTGTTGAAGCCATGCAAGGAGTGCATAGGCTGAAGCAAAAGCCTCAGTTGTAAATCTGAGCAAAAAGGAGATTGAAGACTGCTGCTGCAGGAAGTGCGCAGAGTTGGAAAGATTCAACACTTGGGGAATCATTGAATGTTGAGCGCAAGGAGTGCGTGCAAGTTCCTCTAAAGAATTAGGGTGGATAAGCTCAGGAGGTATAGTACCTTTGTGGTATCGTTAAAAGAGAGCACAGGGGTTTGCGCCGAGGAAGGTTCGAGTAAGAGTTTCAAGCGCAGGCGTTGAAGGGAAAGCACTGATTAGGAACACTTAGCCATTCTCAAGAAATCTTCAAGGAGGAGGAATCGATGGTCAGGATTGACTGAGGAAAACTATGAAATCACGTCAGCCATTAGATCTCAGGAAAGTTGTGCAGGGTTTAAGCCCGAAGGAGCAGAGGAGAACCCGGAGGAGACATTGGGATATTGGTGTCATCGGGTTTTCACAGGGTAAGGATCAGAGACCTTGAAAGTTCCAAAATCCTGAGAAGCAATCCTAGCCCTTGATCTCGGCAGGATACGTGTCAGCATTCCGGGAAGTCATCGGGACTTTGGAGGCATCAGGGTTTTACAAGTCGAGAGAACTGAGACATTTTTGAGTCTCGAAATCCCGACGGAGAATCTCAGCCATTGATCTCAGTAGGGACACGTGACAAGAGATCCCGAAAAATCGAGAATCGGAGAATCGGGGTTTCCGGAGACAAGAGACTTGAGCATATTGAAATCGCGATCCGTGATTTCCCGATAGGATCCGAGCTGTCCAAACCGCAAGGACACGTGGTGATAGATCCTGGGGAGTCGGAGTTCGGGATATCAGGGTTTCAGGAGTCGTGAAACTCTTCATAATGAAATAGCGATCCACGATTTCCCGATACTGTCGGAGCCATTCGATCTGAGGAATGCATGTCCAAGGATCTGAAGGAGTAAAGGTTCAGCATTTTAGGATTTTCGGTGACAAGGAAATCACGGGAAGAGAAATTACAAAATCCTGAAACACGATGGTCCCACAGTCATAGTATCTCCATGGGGAAAAGGTGCGCACATCGGGGTTCGGAACTTTGGAAGTTCTGTGAACCAGCGCATTTGAAATCACGAAACTCTGAAACACGATTTCCCGATCACTACAGGAGCATGGGCCCCAGGTGCTAGAACAGAGGACAGGTGGCAATTTATATCGGGGTTTGGGGAATTGAAAGTCCCATGTACATTGACAACGGGAATCGTGATATTCCGATACACGATTTCCCGACAGGGTTAAGGGCCATAGTGGAGGACAGCGAGCGGAGGTTAACCCTCACTGGAGTCAACGCCAGGTTGCATCGGGAATCGGAGAATCGGGGATCCCGAAGGGGTAAGTTCTTCGCATTTCTATTCCGCGAATTCTGAACTTCCGATACGGGAAAGGACCGCGGTCTTGTGGACCAACAGGTCACATGTGAAAGAGTTATCCAGAGGGAGATAAGGGGTGCAGAGAGCACCATCGGAGATCGGGAATCGGGGATTCGTGAGGTGAGTGATTCACGACCTCGCAAGTGTCGATTTCCCAATGGCGACATTCCCGATAAGAACAAGGGAACCATGAGAGGATATTCATCGGGGTTAGGATAATTGTAAGGCTGGACCTCGTGAGTGTAGGACTCGTGATCACGCGAGGCCCGATTTCCCGATAGGACAACGGGAAAACACAAAGAGCATTATGTGGGTGTTAAGAACTCCTGATAAGGGGGTTTGAAGAGCAATTTAGTTCTTTGGGCCTAGGGAAGAGAAGGTCCTGGTGGGAGTAGACGTGCCCTGGGTGGTGTATTTTGCATTAAGTGGTATCAGAGCGAGAAGAAAAATTCTCTATTTTCTGTAGCAGAGAAGAAAGGAAAATTTCACCATGCCGCCAAGGAGAGAAAGACAATCACTCAATCCAGAGGATAGGGGAAACCAGAGAGGAAGAGGGAGACAAGCACAAAATCTAGATATGGAAAGGCATATACGTGATCTCTGAGCGAGATTAGAAGATATGGAAGTAGCACAGAGATGCACAGCCAGTGCTGGAGATCTGAGGGACTCTGAAGGCGAAGTTGAAGCCGAAAAACAAGGAGAAGTTGCAGCTGAAGATGCAGCCAATGAGCGATTAATTAAATCTATCGCCTGGATGAGTTCTAAAACAAAGATGGACATTCCAGCTTATGAAGGGAGTCTGGATGCAGAAGAGCTTCTAGATTGGATCAGAGCTCTTGAAACCTACTTCGATTATGAGGATATCGAAGAGGATAAGAAGGTCAGGCACGCTATCACCCGATTGAAGGGACACACAGCATTATGGTGGGATGAACTTCAAGCAGATAGACGTTCCAAAGGAAAGAAAAAGATCAAAATCTAGGATCGAATGATTGCAAAGATGAAGGCAAAATTCATCCCAAGGGCTTATCAAATCACATTGTTCAGGAGGATGCAGAACCTGAGACAGAAGTTGATGATAGTAAAGGAGTATACCGAGGAATTCTACAAGCTAAATATCAGAGCAGGTCATCGAGAGAGTGATGATGAAAAAGTTGCCAGGTATATGAATGGCTTAAGATACGATATCCAGGATGAGATGAGTATGAAAACCATTAGAATGGTGGAGGATGCGTATCAGATGGCGTTGAAAGCTTAAGAAAAGCTAAGCCGCAAGGCAGCATAGCGAGGCCGAGGTAGGAGCCAGCCAAAAGGTAAATCAGTTGCCCAAGATAGGTTCCAAAAATCCAAGGACGACTGGAAAAAGCCTCAGACTAGAACAGAAAGAGTTGGAAGTTCACAACGAGGCTAGCAAGCTGAACAACAAAGGCAGCAGACAGAACAGAGTGGAGGATACGCTGATAATAACACATTTCCTCATACCAGAGGTAGAGGAAGAGGCAGAGGTGGAGTCATCACATGCTTCACGTGTGGAAAGAATGGACACAAGGCGGTTGACTGTCCAGATAGGAAGAAGGATGGAGGAGAAGCTACTGAAGCAGAAGATGTAGAATACGGAAGGTTGTTGATGATCCGTAAGGTTCTCTTAACACCCGAGAAGGAGGTGGAGGACACAGCTCAGAGAAATAGACTTTTCAGAACCACATGCAAGACCAAATATAGGAAGTGCAAGGTTATTTTGGACAGTGGAAGCACAGATAATCTCGTTTCAACTGAGATGGTGGAGAAACTAGAATTGGAAACAACTGATCACCCGAGTCCATACAAAGTTTCATGGCTACAGAAGGGGCATCGGGTAAGTGTCACTAAACAGTGCTTAGTTGACATCAAGATAGGAGGATACAATGATAAAATACTATGTGATGTTATTCCTATGGATGTATGTCATTTATTGCTAGGCAGACCATGGAAATATGACAGGAACGTAATTCATGATGGGAAGATGAATACGTATACTTTGGAGAAGAATGGAAGAACACATATGCTACTTCCAATTAAAGAAAAGAAGTAAAACTAGAACCGAGAAATATTGTACTTCTCATGAGTGGGAAGGAACTTCTGGCAGAAGTAAAGAAGAAGGAAGATCCACAATTCTTTGTGGTCAGGAAACCAAAAGTTGTTTTGACCAGAACAAGAGTGGATGATTTGCCGGAAGAAATTTAGGAACTGCTAGAAGAGTTCGCTAACATTGTGGTAGATGAATTACCTCATTCATTACCGCCGATGAGGAGTGTGAGTCATCATATAGACCTCATACCAGGAGCTAGTTTGCTGAACAAAGTTGTGTACAGGTTGACGCCGCAGGAGAACGAAGAGGTTAAAAGGTAGGTGCATGAACTATTGGATAAAGGACTGATTAGGGAAAGTTTAAGTCTGTGTGTCGTTCCAACAGTATTGAGCCCAAAGAAAGATGGAGGTTGGAGAATGTGCACTGATTCCAGATCCATTAACAAGATAACCATCAGGTACAGGTTTCCATTGCCATGGATGGATGACTTGATGGACTATTTAAGTGGAGCCAAAAAAATTTCAAAGGTTGATTTGAAAAGTGGATACCATCAGATTCGCATGAGGGAAGGCGATGAATGGAAGACATTGTTCAAAACCAATGAAGGGTTGTATGAATGGCTAGTCATGCCGTTTGGCTTGACGAATGCACCGAGTACCTTCATGAGGTTAATGAATGAAGTGCTGAAGGAATTCATTGGTAAGTTTGTCATTGTTTATCTAGATGACATATT
>ML794070.1:89091-110170 GCA_009831015.1 Picea engelmannii
AACTAGTAAATGCAATGAAAGCACTTGGTGAAGAAATTGAGGAACCCTCTTTAGTTCAGAAAATTTTGAGATCTCTGCCAAATAGGTTCAACCCAAAGGTCTCAGCTATAGAAGAACTTAATGATATAAAGACTTTGTCTTTTTATCAACTTCTAGGAATGTTGACTACATATGAAATGAGGATAGTTACATATAAAACCACCTCTAGAGAAGCATCATTTAAAGCAGATAAGAATGAGGATTGTGAGCATGATGAAATTGAAGAAAAATTCGTGAGAAGATTAAAGAAAGGATCAGGCAAGTACCAAGGTAAGATTCCCTTCAAATGTTTCAACTGTGGTAATATAGGTCATTTTGAAAATAAATGTCCACACAAGAAACATGATCAAAACTCTTAAGATGAAGAGAAGCACAAATCAAGAAGATTTGATAAGAAGAAGAGTTTATGTGTAAACAATGATGACTCCTTAGAAGACACTGATAGTGATTCCTCATGTGAAGATAAAGTAAATGACTTCTCGTTTATGGCCAAAGAGGATGGTGATAATGAAATCAAGGTCAATGATGAGAATGATGAAGAAGCTTTGGTTGATATGGAAGGAGAACTAATCAGTGCACTGGAAGAGATTGACAGACTCAGAATTAAGAACAGAAAGCAAAAAAAATTGTTGATACAGTTTGAGAAAGACAGTAAATAGCCTGATGAAGACTTTGCCCTACTAAAAGTGGAATTAGAAGAGACAAAGAAAATCAAAGATATTCTAAAATGACAGTTATCAGAAAAGAAGGCTAGATGTCAAGCATTAGAACAAGTAGTGGAAACTAGGAAAGAGATGGAGAAATTTCAAGCCTTGTACAATCAGAATCTGTTAAGTATCAAAACCTTAGAAGAATTAACTTTCATTCTAAATCAGCAAAGGAATCCAAAGTTGAAAGTTGGCTTGGGCTATGAAGAAGGATCAAGTAGTGGTCAGCCGAGAAACAAAGAACCCATCAAGTTTTTCAAAAGTACAACCAATGACAATAACAAGCCTGCATAAACAAAGGAAGACAATCATCTGCCCAGGACGAGTAAAGAAAAATGTGCCAGGATTGAATCTGTAGAATGAAGAAACAATGCTCTCTCTGCTCAAAGTCATCATCAACATGAAAGAAATCAATTTTCTCAAAGAAGACAACCATTTTCCAGGTACAAAGAATTTTTCTATGGATATTGTTTCTGCTGTTCTAACTTTGGTCACAAAGCTGTAAATTGTTCCCTAAGACTTAGACATAAGCAATTAAGATTTCCAAGGAATAAATATTTGCCACAACAAAGAATGATACAGCAAAGTAACAAACCATTACATATTGCAAATTTCCAAATTAAGTCTAGAGACATGCATCTGAGGAGGTCAAGGATTAATAAACAATCAATAAGTAGACAACGCTGCAACTACAACTTTGACCTATTGAACAATGAGATTGAATGTTATAACTATCACAAATTTGGCCACAAAGCGACAAACTGTCATCTGAAGAATTACAAAGAATACCCAAGGATAAAGTTCTTAGATAAAAAGGCCAGCACATGGAAAAGGAAAGATATTGAAAAATGTGATCTAGCATTTTCAATTCAAAAACAAAAGGCCTCCGGGAATATAGAAAGTGGATGTTCCAAGCACATGACTAGAGACATGGATAAGCTTATGTGCATAAGTAAAAGAAAAACAGAAAATGTGATCCTTGAAAATGGTGAACCAGGTAAAATCAAGGATAGAGGGATGGTGAGTTTGAGTAATGACAAAGGAGATGCCCAGTACGTTCTTCTTGTGGATGGTCTAAAACATAATTCGCTCAGTTCAAATCAAAAGTGTGACAGAGGCAGTGAAGAGGTGCTCACATCCAAAGAGTGTAAGGTAAATGTAAACTTAGGACAAATGGTGAATAACAGTATAAGGACAAACAATAATGTTGATGTTGAATCCTCCCCTACAAGTAAAGAAGAAGATTCAGATACAATAAAAGAATGCTCAGTTAGCATTTATCCCACGAAAGAAGTAGGAGAATAACCATGTTATAAACAAGAAGCAGAAGTCTCGAAGGTTGAGAAGGTAGACACCCAAATCAAGTTCTTGAGCAGATCCATGCTCTGGACAAGGTCTTGGATAGCCAGAGATCACCAAATGACAAATCTGATATTGGACTCAACATGGTAGAAATCAGTGCTCCTAAGAAACCTGATATAGGTCCTTCATTTGTGAGAAAGAAAAGCAGGTGTGAGAGTGGGTGTATCAGTTTTCTCTTGTGATTGAATATGGACATAAAATCCCTGGATTGAATGCATCATGGAAGAAAAATGAAAATTGCAGTAATAGAGATCGATGAGATTCAATGGGGAGATCCAAGGGCTATTTAAAAAGTACAATCTACAATTGCACAGTGTTCAAGTAGGAACAAAGGGGGGAAATAGTCAGAAGCAGAGAGATAATAGTGACAGGGGAAGTCATCTACTCATGAGAAGAAAAGGTTGATGAAGAGTCCTAGTAAGAAAGGTGAGAATTTTTGAGTTTTCCACAGAGGATACAGCGGAAGCTGAAGAAGAACAGGTCCAAGAATCAGAAAGAGAAGACTCTGGTTTAGATACAAATATTCCGCAAGCCTCAAATGACAGAGTCCATCCTGTCAGGGGGAGTTTGCATTGATTTAATATATGATACCTCCTAAAATAATGCAACATCTCAGGGGGAGCATTTTCTCTTTGACATTGATGTAAAAGGGGGAGAAAAGAATCTGGGTGCCTTTGTTGCCATCAATGCCAAAGGGGGAGATTGTTGGAAATGTTTAAACAGGTATAATATGCTTGTCATTGATGGCAAGTATAGCAATGAAGATGGCATGAGTACAGGAAGAATGTAACAGATGAGCACCAAAAGTATTTTTGGAAGACGCTGCAGAGAAACCTCAATAAGATCAGAAGAGATAGTGCAGAGTATGTTTGGTATGTTTTACACACAGTGTATTCTTGTCATTGATGGAAAGTACAACAATGATGATGGCTTGAGTACAAAAATGATGATCAGCAGCACAGTGATAGTCAAGACGACCAACAATGCAACAATTGTCTAAACGCAACAATCCTCAGTCATCAAATCAAGGATTGATCTAAATTGTTGATCAGGCATGATGAAGTCCCGTAAATTCTGTGAGGCATTTCTGATCATTGGATCCCATCTAAAATTCCCGACAACATGAAGGTCGTTAGATCTAAATATAGACTAGAAGATCACATTGAAGAGGAGGATAAATCTCAAGCGTTAGATCTTAGCACAGGGTCTGACCACCGTTGGATCGAGGAAAACCTGCACGATATTTAAAGTGCAAGGAGTAGAGGGCTCACAAATCCCGATAGCAGGAGGACCGTCCATCTCAGGGGGTTATGTGGACTGTTCATCCGAATCCCTGTCAAAGTTTCGGGGATCGAGAGTTGGAGATGACAAGTAATATCATCCACAGAAATCTTGATTTCGCGATATGAAAAATCGTGACGTAATCTGAGCCGTCAAATCAAGATCACATCTGGACCGTCGATCCGACTCATGTCAGCAAACCATGTCAGCTAGGAACACGTTGCACAACCAGGTAATGACAAGTGTCAGACTGATTCAACATGCCAAGCACATGTAAGTCACAGATCAGGGTGACACGTGGCAGTTATTTAACACATGTGACGTCAGCAGACTTACACCATGTCGGAGTTTCGAGGATCGCGTGTTGGAGATGTCAAAGAAACAATGCAACAAGAATCTTGATTTTGCGATATGAAAAATCATGACTTAAATTGCAGCCGTTGAATCAAGATAGAATCTGGACCGTTGATCTTAGTCCCTTTCGGGGTTTCAAGGATCAAGTATTGAAGTTGTCAAAGAAAATTCACCACAGGAATCTCGATTTCGCGATATGAAAAATCGCGACTTAATCGTGGACTGTTGGATCAAGAGGACGCGTGGCGAAATATCAGAGCACCATAAAGCTCCTTTTCGAAGTTTCGTGGATCGGGACTTTGAACTGACAAAAACAATGAACGTCAAGAGTGTCGAAATCGCGATATGAAAAATCGTGACATGATCTAAGCTGTCAGATCAAGTGTTGATCGGTACCGTTGATCCCACGCTATTTCAGGGTTTCGAGGATCGTGACTTGGAGAGTCGAGATGCCTCATCTCCAGACTCACGAAATTTGAAATCACGAGAGCGCCTTATGCATAAGGCTGTGGTCACAGCCCTTGGTCATGAGAAGGGAAGGAGTCAGTCCAGATAAGCTCCATTTCGGGGTTTCATAGATCGCGACTTGGAAAGTCAAGATGCCTCATCTCCAGATTCACAAAACGCGAATTCAAAAAAAGCACTTTTTTTGCACAAGTGCTTGGTTATGACCATAGTCATATGGGGGAAGGAGCTAGTGCAGAAAAGTTATGTATCAGAACTTTGGAGATCGCGAAATAAAGTGTCGAGAAACTCAGCACAAAATTGTCGAATGTCGAAATGCCGAAATCCGATTTAAAGGCAATGTCAATAAAGTTCATCCAACGGTGTAGGTGGACATGAGCATGATTGAAGGGATAATATTGATCCTCACAGTGTAACTACTAGAAACCATTGATGGTCTCTACTAGAGGATGCGAAGAGACTTGTATGTGACTTCCAGAGGAGCTGAAGAGTTACAAGGAATCTGCCAGTGGAATGAAGACGATTCGTGGAGGAAATTGACAGATGGATGAGGGTTGGAGCTTGTAACTGAAATAGAAAGGATAAGCTCAACTAAGCTAGAGAAGACGAATAGTATCAACTGCAAGAGAGGCTGAGGAATCTCATCATAACACCCAGTGATGTTGAATGCGTGGGAAAACTGCCAGAGAAGCTGAAGAGTTACCATGATGATCAGACAGAGCACTCGAGAGGTGGAGGATATTGGTACGGTATGAGCATGCAAAGGAACGGAGAATATTGGATGCACAAGATGCACAAAAGTTGTATATACATGGTACAGATAAGAGAAGTGGTTGATGTTGCTTTTGGAGTTTGTTGTGGTTTTTGTTGTTGAAGGTGATTCATGTGTGAAGAAGGAGGAGAGTGCAACAGTTGAATGGAACAGAAGAGGATCTGTGCAGTGAATGGACATGGTGCACAGATCATAAAAAGTAGAAGAAAAGATAGCGCAAGTCATGTGTGCAGGAAGGCAGTGAGGCAGACAGAGCAACGAAATGCAACAGAACAGTGATGAGACTGGTAAGCCATTTTTGAACATTATATCATTGTAATAAGTTTCAGTAGCAAAGATTTATATTTCAGGGAGGTTGGGAGGTGATAGGGAGGATTTTTTTCCTCATAGGTTCAAGTGGGTGCTTGAACACAGGGAGTTGTAGCTTCCATTTGGTTGCATCCAGAGAAACCAGGGTGGCAGGGTGGTGCAAGGGAGAACTCTTGTTCTCTGTTATACAGGTTGGTGCCTGTATGATTGGAAGTTGGTGCTTCCATCTAGTTGGTGCTGGAAACACTCAGGGATTTGGTGCTTCCTTCTAGTTGGTGCTAGAGAAACCAGGGAATTGGTGCTTCCTTCTAGTTGGTGCTAGAGAAACTAGGGAGTTGGTGCTTCCTTCTAGTGGGTGCTAGAGAAAACAGAGAGTTGGTGTTCTCATCAAGTATCATCTTGCAAAACATAGGTTGTAGCCTCATTATGAGTTGGTGCTCATATGTATGATAATGTAAAGAATGTAACTATTACTTATCATATAAAGAAAAAGAGGTTTTTACCCTTTATGGGTTTCCTCAGGAAATCTCTGTCTCTGTGTATTACATGTGTGTGACTGATGCTGAGTATGCTATTGCTTACTTCCCTGCACTATTGTGATTGTCCTTCAGTGTTTCTGCAAAGATTTTAAAAGAAGCATAATTGTTTAAGCACAGTAACAACTAATTCACTCCCCCCCTCTCAGTTGTACAACACATGTGTCATCATGTTGGCCCGCTCAAGAAATATACAATGCTTAATCGCTCATTGCAATATCTTCCATGTTTGCATTTCTATGTATGCAATTACTAGTGTTTAGAGTTAACAACGCATCATGCAACAACCCCCCAAATTGTCATTAATGAACGAAAGTCTCGAGGACATCTCCCATTCACAGACTTTGGGTTATATTATCCCTTCCAACTTTTCATTCCATTCATCATCTAGAAAAAACAAACGTTCTTGTAGACTTATCATAGCAGGTCGACCACAGTTTTGTGGAGATACAGTAAATATGTTTGGACATCGGGACCAAAAATTCCAATGGTCCAGGGCATACTTTTACTATTCATCATATTCTGCCAAAAATGAAGTGATTTGGACCTCTGGAATCACTCGAGCAGGCTACATCCCTGAGGCTTTTTACAGTAAGGAGGTGGTCTCTTGGTGTGCCAAAAAATATATTCCAGGCCAAATAATTGTTCCACTGCGTGACCATTCTCTTGTTTCTTTGTCACCTCAGGTCTTCCATGAGATGTTAAAATTGTCGTAGACAACATTGACGTTTAGAGGACAAGACTGCAAGCAGTTTCTAGAAAAACATAATAACGATTTAAACATCTTAGCCAATTTCCTCGAAGACCCGACAATAGTTCCTGAAGATATCACAAGGTTACAGGTAAGTTCCTTTAGAAATCCATTCCAGGAAATTGCTTGGTTGTTTACAATAATAACGGGACAATCATCCACGACAAGCATTTCCCATATAATTATTTATATTTTGTATTTCACAGTCAAGGAAAAATACATTTTAGATTGGAGGAAGCTAATTTCCATTGAGCTTTGTTCCCAGTTGTCACAATTCAAAGAATCAAATAAATTTTATATGTCATCCTACTTCATTTTTGCAATAGTGCATTGCTTCCTGTTTCCAAAAATTTCTCTTTCCAATAAAATAAACAGTGGATTCGACCCAGTAACATTCTGGTACAAGGCCATGTGGGGGCACAATGCCTCCCATTGATTTTATGAAGTTTTTAATGGCTTTGTCTTAGTTTTCAAAGATTTTTTGTTAGGTAAGGATGCTCCGCGGATGTCTGGCCAGGCAACCAAGTTTTTGAATAGGAAGGGCACCCTTGAACAAAAGGAAAATCATAGTGTCCTCATGGTCTTTGTCTCTAAGTAAAATCCTGCTTTCCTTCCATGCCACATCATGGACAAGATGTTTGTTGCAGAAATAACAAGGCAATACAACCACAAGTTGCACTTTTTCCATGACAAGAAAAAAATAGTTCATTCCTCTTCCCTGGAAAGTCGGAGACTTCGTGTGCATAAACATAAACAAGATTGACGAGTTTTCCGCCCATTTCAATAAATTGAACCAAAAGTATGCTGGAAGGCTAAAAGGGTTCGACCCTAATGGGAATTTTCAAGAACATTTACTAGCAGTTCGATTTAGCAACTCTTTTATCCATAGACACCTGATCCAAGACAGGGAGAATGTCGACAACAATCCTGCTTCTGCTGATTGTGACATAGAGACATTGCAAAGTGTGACTGAATTGTAGAGAAAACATGGAAAAGTAGCCGGTGAGAAGAGTACCCAGTCCCCCTCTAGCACTCCCAAGAGCATGACATCACGGAGCATCGCTTAGACAACCCACCCCAATAAGAAATAAACCCAGAAATCTTCTGACGGAGGAGGAGATAAGAACCCTCCTCACATAAAAATTGATAGTTCTCATAAAATTCCAGTGAAGAAGAAGAAAAAAAACAATGCAGGGTAGGCAGAGGAAGCCGAAATTGAAAGTGAAAAGTTGCAACTTGATTTTGAAATTGAGCACATGCAGAAAATTGGGTTGTCCATGGTGGAAATATTTGAGACCGAATTTTTTTATGAAGATGAATCCTTCGTATTCCAGAGCATTGTTTTTTATAGCCAATCTAAAAGTATGGTCATTGAAAAGAGAGATGTAACAAACAGGAAAGGAAAATATCGCATAGAGATTAACTTTAGGAAAATGCGGTTGTCCCAAATCTCCTCATTTCAACAAGTAATCAGTGAAATTCTAAAGGATTCCATTGGAGGAATTGAGACGGAAACTGACAGATTGAAAGACCGCCTAAACGAATTTGAGCGGGCTTTCATTGCAACTCCAAAATTTTCCAATCCTTTAGAAAAGTTTGTGCCTGCCACCACTGCAGCCAAGATGAAAGTATCATCTAGCCTCCTTTCATGCTCTAGAGCCATTATAGAGAATAACATCGACAAAAGAATGCGGCTAGTTACTGAAGCCTAGGAAACATCGCAAAATTTAGTTTCCTTCGGAAAGAAGGAAAATTATTTCGTAGAACATTTGGAGGTGAATTAAAAAAATGATCAGCGTTTCTGTGAAGAGGTGTTGACCCTTTTTTCCTACTATGCCTTCAACACATCAGAACTAAAGAAGACAAGAGAAACTCCCCTCCCCAAAGTGGACCAGAAAAGTAAAATCATGCTAGCAAAAGAAAGTTAACAACCTAGAGCTCATTGTCAAATCATGTAAACAAGCCATATCAAAAAAAGAATATTTATTCACAAGCCTGATCCAAATAGACTTAGCTGGAAGTACCAACGAGGTTCAAGACCCAAACTTAATTCTCAAATCCTTGTCAATGACCAAAGAGGGCTTCCATGAACAAGTTGATATTTTAAATGGGTTGTCTTTCAAAAAGTTTTACGGCATACTTGAACATCATCTAGATGAGCATGACGACTGGGTGTTGGACTATGCGGCACACAATGAAGAAATTGAATAGAGTCTGCAAAGTATTTCAATGGATATAAGGAAATTAGAAAAAAACCTTTACGACATAGAAATCCAAGATGAAATCAACATGGCCCCCATGAAAAGCTACATCAAAGAATGGTTCTAACAGAGAATGGACAGCCTCATCCAAGAAGGGCAACAACCGGTCGATAGGACTCCATTGACCATTGACGACAACAACAAAAACACATCGTCTTCATAGTAAGTCTATATTGTCATCTTGTTTTCTTTATCAATCCACTTATGACCTCTTTAAATAGAAAACTGTAACCAAAGACTCATAACTTCCAATTTCTTCTTTTCAGGTCTTCTTCTCTACCATCACACACTTCTTCTTTCGACATTCCTAATTATTGTACTTATTTCTTTTTCTGGTCCATGGGAGCCCCAATCCTAGTCTATATGACAAACACATTTAAATTTCCAGAAAGATGTAACAGACATTATTAATTTTTGATAAATTCCAAAGAAAACTGATTCGGGAATGCCTTTATTGTATACTAAATTTTGGGTGTCCAGGAACCTTTCTTGTTTGTTCCAAAGAAAACTAATTCGGGTCTGCTACATTTCTTTTGTCCTATTGTATGCTAAATTTTTTTATCTTGCACGACGTTGTTACTATTCTATTGTATGCTAACTTTTTGGGTGTCCAGGAACCTGTACTTTGATAAATTTCGCGTTTTCTTGTGTCCAGAAGCCTTTGCTTTCAAGCAAACTAATTCAAGAATGTTATTTTTTTTGTGTTTTTCTCCATGAACCTCTGTAACAAACGTTATTACTACTCTATTGTATGCTTTTAAATGTTGATGTAATTTCTAGAGATATGTAACAAACATTATTTATTTTTGATAAATTTCTATAGTCTACAAGTTCGCTTGTCAATTTGTATATTGCAGAACTCTAGGTGCTATTTGTAGAGCATGGAACAACAGAGGCCCATTTTTTAGCCTACCATCCTAAGAACCCGCAATCCAAAAATTGGCTAAGTATGGAGGTTTGCTACATTTTTTGTGTCCTATTGTATGCTAAATTTTTTGTCTTACACGACGTTGTTACTATTCTATTGTATGCTAACTTTTTTGGTATCCAGGATCCTATACTTTGATAAATTTCGATTTTAATTCTTTCCAGAACACTTTGTTTTAAGGAAAACTAGTTCAGGAATGCTGATTTTTTTGTGTTTTTCTCCATGAACCTATGTAATAGATGTTATTACTATTCTATTGTATGCTTTTAAATGTTGATGTAATTTCCAGAGATATGTAAGAGACATTTTTTTTTTATAAGTTTCTATAGTCCGCAAGTCCACTTGTAAATTTGTAAAATCTCATCCCCATACTTTATAAAAGTGCATATTTCGTATGTATAAAAATAAATATCTACTTTCTAAAATTTGATAAATTTATATTTCTCTTGTGTCCAGGATCCCTTGTTTTAAACATAACTAATTCGAGAATGTTGATTTCTTTGTGTTTTTTTCCACGAACCTTTGTAACAGACCTTACTATTATTATTTTTTGTTTTTCTCCATGAATGTATGTAAAACTTATGTAAAGAAAACTAATTCAGTAATGCTAAATTTTTTGTGTCCACGAAAAGCCTTTGTTTTAAAGCAAACTAATTCGGGAATGCTAATTTTTTTTGTGTTTTTCTCCACGAACCTATGTAACAGACGTTATTACTATTTTATTGTATGCTTTTAAATGTTCATGTAATTTCCAGAGATATGTAACAAACATTATTAATTTGTGATAAATTTCTATAGTCTGAAACTCCGCTTGTCAATTTGTATATCGCGGAAATGTCAGTGCTATTTGTAGGGCACGAAACATTAGAGGCTCAATTTTGAGTCCGCCAGCCCGAGAACCTGCGATCCAAAAAGTGGCTAAGTATGGAATGATGACTCTGTGCATGCTCTATAAAATCTCATCCCCATACTTTATAAAAGTACATATTTCGTATGTATAAAACTAAATACCTGCTTTATAAAATTACATATTTGGTATGTATAATTTATGTTGTCCATGAACCTATAATTTGATAAATTTCAATTTCTTTTGTGTCCAGGAGCCCTTGTTTTAAATATAAATAATTCGGGGATGAAAATTTCTTTGTGTTTTTTTCCAAGAACCTATGTAACAGACGTTACTACTATTTTTTTGTTTCTCTCCACGAACATATGTAAAACGTATTGAAAGAAGACTAATTCGAGAATGCTAAATTTTTTGTGTCCAAGAACCTTTTAAATGTTTATAATTTTTTATATATTTTAGGAAGAAATAATTCGAGAATACTATGTTATGCATGCAAACCACATGTATTTCAATTGTCTAGCCATGTGCCTGTACTCGGTCGCATTTACTCCCATCCCAACCTAGTAGGGACTACATTGCGATGCAACACTTGTTTTGAATTGTACGTAGACTACAATACTATTTATTTTATTTTATGATGACAACTGAAAGGTCTTCCCACCAACTAATTTTATTTTATGATGAAAATTGAAAGGTCTTCCCACCAAATAATTTTATAATTATGTTTCTTTCTTTCTCTGAAAGTACCAGTGGGATCCTTATGATTTTCTGCTTCCTGCAAAGTAGTTTCAAGCCATGCTAGTCTTTTTCTTGTCTTAGGTATAATAGTTGGTTCCACATATTCATGTGGTGTTTTTTGTTCTTCAATAGATTGTTATAGAGAACATGTACTTTCTTATTTGGTATCTTCATGTTCCTCTTCTTCATCGGATTCTATAGGTTCTTATATAGACTTCTTAAATGAAATCCTTTCATCAAAAGTTACGTATCTACTTATTCAATCTCTTGTTGACCTGGAACATAGATTTTATATTCTTTTGATGATTCCTTACAACCAACGAATATTCCTACTTCTTTCTCTTATATTTGGGAACATGAATGTATATAGGACATCCAAACATTCTCAAGTGTTCAACACTTGGCTTCTTTCTTGATAAGTCTTCTTTAGGAGTCATGTTCTTCAATATTCTATGTGGACTTCTATTCTGAACATAAACAACTATCATAGTTGCTTCTCCCCATAGGAACATAGATAAGTTATGATCATTCATCATTTTCTTGACTGATTCTTCGATGGTTATGTTATTTCTTTCAACCACACCATTCTGTTGAGGATTGTGAGGGACATTGCGCTCCCTCCTAATCCCATCTTATTTACAAAAGGCAATGAGCTCCTTGGAGGTATATTTTCCTCCATTATCAGATCTTATTGTCTTGATATTCTTATTTGTTAGGTTCTCTACTTCGGCCTTGAAGTCTTGGAATTTCCTAAATACTTCATCCTTAGTCTTTAACAGATACAACCATTTCCTTCTTGAGAAGTCATCTGTAAACTTTACATAGTAAAGAGATCATCCCCTAGAGACTTCACTAGCACAGGTCCACATACATATGAATGTATTAGGTCTAATATCCCTTTGGATCTATTCTCACTGCTTGGGAAAGGTTTCTTAATTTTCTTCCCAACTGCACATCCTCTAAACACACCTTTATGTACTGATTGTAATTTTGGTATGCCTACAACCATCTTTTTTAGGGATGGCAAGGCTTGATAGTGAAGGTGAGCATATCTTATATGCCATAACTCACTAAGGTTGATTTCTTCATGTACTAGGGCTTGAGTATTCTGACCTAGGAGTTTATATAACCTTCCTTCATGGGTTACAATAGCTCTAGTGTTTTCTATCTTGGAGTATTTAGATATAAAATAAATTTTCCATCCACAAAAACTACTCTATATCCTTTCTCTTCCAAAAATGAAATAGATACTAGATTGTTTTTCAAACAAGGAACATATAAAACATTACTAATATGGATAGAGTTACCTGATTCCATTTTGATAGTATCTTGTGTTAGCATCAATATTTTTAGGGTAAAACTTAGATTTTGTCTAAATTTTAAAAAGTCATGTCATGGTCTTGGGAAGATCAAGGAATTCCTAAGTTGAGTCACAATTTGTGTATATAGTTTTTCATGGGATGGCTCAAGAAGCCTTGGGTCATTAATAAAATAAAAGGGTAAGGTGCATGAAAAATAAGAGTAAAAATCACAAGGTTGACTCAATGGTTTGCACATGTCATCATATATTATAAAAGTGAAGAAGTCATTTAGAAGGTCCATGGGTGGTTTTTCTGTTGGTCAGTTTGCATAGGTTGTTGCACAATTTTTTCCATTAATGTCAAACTTGAAGTTGCACGGTGGTTCGCTGAGAGTTCCTTCGGAATTCGGGAATCAAATAAAGGAGGAGCTCCAACCTTCGACATCGTGATATGAAAAATTGCAAAACGCAAAGTCCCGATGGGATCAGGACCACCTAATCATGAAAGGATGTGGGCCATCGATCGGAGCACAAAGTCATGATGAGATTAGGACCATCTGATCACGAAAGACCATGGGACCGTCGATCGGAGAAAAGTGGATATCAGGAAATCAGAATTCAAAGGAAGGAAATGTGATAGAATTCCAACTCGTGAAATGACGAAATGTGAAAATCCAAAATGTCGCAGAAACATGGAATGTCAAAATGTCGAAACGCCGAAATGCGAAATACCAAAACGTCGAAAATTTTGGGGCTCGTGACTTGGAGTATTGAAACACTTCATCACAAGAAATGTCGAAATGCTGAAATGAGAAATGTCGAAATACCTTTTTGGTGTAGGTAGTGGTTACCACCGATGGTCATGTGAGAGGGAGGAGCTAGCACGAATCTAAGCTCTATTTTGGGGTTTCGTAACTTGAAGTGTCAAGACTCTTCGACATAGGATTGTCGAATTTCCGAAATGCGAAATGAGAAATTAACTTGTGGTCACGGCCAATGGACATATGGGTTATCACAAGTGGTTTTCCAAAGAGCTCAAGGGTTATTCTGTGCCGAAAAATTAAAACAGATGTATGTTCATCGAACAGTGCTAGTTAAATGTTTAAACTGATAATGTGGATATTGTTCGTCTTGATGCCTTGGCCAATAAGAATTACTATAAGGAAGTTATTCAGTTATTGTAACTGATTATTTGAATCCTGAGGGTTCTATTGTAGGCGTTGATGATACAGGAAGATATATAAAGTGAATGTTGCAAGAAAATAAAAAGAGAGGATTATGGTAGATATATGGCTCTGTAAAATTTGAGGAAAAGAAAAGACAGAGGAGGGAAGACACATACAGAGATTGATAGATCTAAGTGGTCTGGTCAAGAATGAATTGTGCAGAGAGTATTTGAATGTTTAATCTTTGATACAGAAGCTAAAGAGTCGGTTTGCCGGTTCTTAGTGACAGAGAATGATTTCAGGGTGGTAGGGAGGAGCAAGGGGAGACTGTAAAAGTATCCTGTACAAGTTGGTGCTTGTACATATGGGAGTTGTAGCTTCCATTTAGTAGGTGCTGAAGAAACAGAGGTAGCAGCCTCATCTGGGTTGTAGCTCAGATAAAATAATAATGTAAAGAGGATTTGGAGCTTACCTTTCATTCATAAGAAGAAGAGGTTTTTCTCTTTTGGGTTTCCTCATGAAAAATCACTGTGTCACTGTTTCATTTATGTGATTGTATATTTATTGGTTAAATGTATTACAACAAGTTAAATGTTAAAGGCATGATTTATTGATTAATAAGTAATCTTCTTATAAAATGAAAGAAATTTTATACAACAGATTCACCCCCTGACCCTTCTCAGTTGACTTATCATGTTCAACATTTTCATCATGAAATATTTTGTAAGGGTCCTTGTCTTGAGTCTAAAATGATTTCATATAAGGTAAAGGATATGACATACTCAAGTTATAAGTTTAGGAGGGAGGTCTTTTCAAAGCATCATTTGGGGTATAATCACATGAAATAATGTTAGTACAACTGCTTGATGGTTATTTGTGGCATCTGTACCTTTGAAGGGTCAAAACTAGTCATGTTGCACAAGTTCACTACACAAGTCAATTAAATGATGCAAAGAGGTCTTTTCAATTCAAACAGGAACTATTCACTCTCAAACCTATGCACATCAAATCCTATATCCTTATCCATCATCCTTCATCCCTCTACACACTTTCCTGACCTAAAAACTGGTTTCTGCCTCTCGAGAAAACTCCCAAAGCCTTGCTACACAAACCTTGTTTTTTGCACTATGCATATGTTGTGCAGACTTGCGCGCTACACAAATCACAATGCTTATGTTTTCTCTCCTCACCTCATACCTGGTCTCCAGCTGTGATAAACACATTTGAAACTTGACTTATGATGCATTGATAACATGCTAATTCACTTCCCTATAATGCAGTGAAGATCTCATGTTGTTTTGAAACAAACCCTAGTTCTGTTAGGCCTGCTGCACAAGCCTACCTATTAGTTGTTGACCATTTCTCCTCCTGCCAAATATTCACATCCACCTTGCAGATTTATTCATTCAAACATGACAAAACAAAGGACAAAGAAGCACATAGGAGGGAATGTGTTAATATATGAGCCACAGAGCCTCAGCTTGGTGAACTTGGACCCTACGTTCAAATTTTCTTTTGAGCAGGCTAGGTTCATTCAATTTTGTGAGAAAATTAAAGGATACAACCAATAAATGACATAGGAGTTTTCCCTCAACTACAATGGTATCTAGACAATAGTTGTTGGGGTCATCTTCCCAGCGTCATAGGAGTCAATAACAGTTGCTACAAAGATCCATATCTTAGGGGAAAATGGTTTAAAGGTATGCCTTTGGATTCTGTATTTTACATTGATTTCCTTAAGCCTAAATACAAAAATCATAAGATAGGAGCCACCATTCCTAGGGAATATGTGATAGAGCCCTATGAGAATTTGATGAGGGTCATACAAAGATATTTTACTTGTGAAGGTAGGTTTGATAGGGTATACCAGTACCATGTGAGACTCCTCATGCACTTCACAGGAAAAAACCCTCTCAACTTGCCTTTTTACCTGTATAGAAGCTTAGGAAAGATTGCAGACAAGGTCTAAGCCAAGGCTTACTAACTTAAGAGAAAATTTTTCCACTTCTCTTTAGTGAAGCTACTAGTTGTTGAACAACTTAAAAAATTAAACAGGTACTGATATTATTTCTTGTCCTCAGCTAATATTCCCCTAGACCCCAAAAGAAATACCCCATTGTCTACTGAAAGATCGTCTCCTAACAATTCAGGTCAAAAGGGAGAAAGTGTTGTTGATCATTGTAAAGGAAATGAAGTTGAAATCTCTCCTCCAAGCCATCCAGTTCCAAAAAAGGATAGGAATCTTTTTTTCATTGATGAACCAAAAGAGATCCAGACACATAGAAGTCCAACCACAAGGTCAAAAACAAGAAGGATTCCTACACCAATAGTCCAGAAGGAATATGTTGAGGTTGCATATCAGGATATGGATGAAGGATAAACCAAAGCAAGAGAGAATGGCTCAGAAATTAGGTAAATGCAACAACAACTCAGAGAGGCTCAGCATGTGATTGCTCAATTTTATCAATAAAACAAGGAGATGAAGAGGAAGCTAGCTTAGAGAGGTTCTGAGGAACAAACACCATAGGTAAATATAGATACTAAAAGTGAAACATCCAAGGGAATTTCGAAAAACTATAAGGCCACAGTTGTAACCAAGCCCATAACATCTCTGACAAGATCCTCAGCCAGTAATAATAGTCCAAACATACAGGGCAAGAAAGAAGAAAGTTAGAGACCTCCTACTTCACCCACATAAGGAGAAAAGAACATAAGATGGATTAATAAGAAGTTGAGGGAAGCTCAAGATCAAATCATTAAGCTCGGTGAAGAAAAGAGGACATTAGATGACAGAGCCATGAAACAGTTTAAAGAATGCATACCAGCCAGAGAAAATGCATGTGCAACCCTTTCCAATGCCCAGTCAAAATTGAAGAGAAATGCAACCCTGTTCAGGCAAGTGATAAATTTGAAAGTGAAGAACCTAACATTGAGGAAGGAGAATAGGAATATAAAGAAAAAAAATGCAATTGAATGATGAAGCCAACAAGAGACTAGAACTACTTCTAGAAGTAGCAAAAATATGAAAGGGGGAAAACTCATAATTTTGTCTTTTTTTAAGGAAACGATCCATTATAGTTGCAATCTAAATAGTGATTAAAGGAGGAATAAATTATCTAAGTTTAAACACATTTCTATATAAACATATTTTTGAAGTCCTTGTGCTTCTGATCCAGACAATTTTGACAGCATGAGTCACCCCTTTTAGTAGATGCAATTTTTGACTGATAAAATAAGCATACACAACACTTGCATAGCGAGACAGCGCTACGCAAATGTTGTAGTCATATATTAATGAGAAGGAAAACATGTAAAGTTAAGTATACCTAATTTGAGGTCAAATCAGGTTTTATATCAATGGTTTCCACTTGGACCTGCACAAATTTGAATAAATTCCAGTGCGTTATGCAAACATTGTAGGTATCATTTGCATAGTGCTAGCACTAGTATGATACACAAAGGTGACAGAACTACATGAAAACACATCATTTATATCGAAGGGATATCTAGATGAACCTGATGAGTCATCCACACTTCAGAATCAAATTTATCTTGGATATTTGATTGTATAAGATATGTTTGTTTTTCATTAAATAGGGTCAAACAAACTTACTATTTTTAGTAAAGTCATTTTTGAGTTATCCTCTTCTATTGTAAATAGATCCACTATTGTAGTCAAGAGGAACTCGACCCCTAGTAGCCTAGTATGGAAAGTAGATTTTTATATATTTGGATCATTTTGATGTAAAAAAGGGGATTTGGAAGAACTATAGTGTTTTTGAGCTTCATTGTAAATCTTTGAATCTGAATGGAATGAAATGTAGAAGTCTTGAACCTTCATGAAAGAGATTCTAATGGTGATGATATGATAGTGTGTTCCTTGTATTTTTTATGTATCTCTTGTGTTTCTACTTGCATCTCATTTTTTCATGTGTTTAAATTGATTTTTAAGAGTTAGAATTCATCTAAAAGGTGCTCTAAACTCAAAGAATTTAAACTTTTCCTTTCTTCCTAATTAGGTCAGAATTCATTCATATGATTATTTGATGTTGTTATATGTTGTTTTCTTCCTCTTTCACCCTCTATAACCAATCTAAAAAACAGAAGGTTTCATTCACCAAATTTAGCCTCCGTTCCTCTGTGAGGTTATATCTGCCAGACATCAATTTCATTTGTTTTCAAGATTTGCTTCCATAGCCCAAAAAACATCTTTCTCCTCCTTGCCAACAAAACTTTATTAAATCCACTCAAAAATGTAAACCCTAGCTATTGTTTTATCAAGAAATACCATCTATCAGAGACTAAGTGACAAGAGAGATCCCTCTATGAACTGAGTGGGCTAGTACCAAGATCTAAAGAGGTTTGTGTTTACCTTTGTAGGTTGTTTCCTCGGCCAAAAAAATTTATTCAATGTTAACATCTTGTCCAATTCCCTTGACTGCATAAGATTTATTGTCTCCAATATCCACTTTATGAGGTGTCTCCTTCTCCTTCATTCTTGAGAAATTCCTACAGTCACCCGCCATATTCCTTGAAGCTCCACTATTAATAAGCCACATGTCATGTTCAACGGTTCTAGTAAGAGTTGAGTAATAGAAGAATATTTCTCATCATACCTTGTATTATTTGAAGGTTATTCATCATTGGCAACTGATGTGTGATGTCTCTCTTTTCTCTTCATTGTACCATGTATCAGAGACTAAGTGAGGGCTAGTACCATCTATCAGAGACTAAGTGACAAGATAGATCCCTCTATGAACTAAGTGGGCTAGTACCAAGATCTAAAGAGGTTTGTGTTTACCTTTGTAGGTTGTTTCCTCATCCAAAACAATTTATTCAATGTTAACATCTTGTCCAATTCCCTTGACTGCATAAGATTTATTGTCTCCAATATCCACTTTATGAGGTGTCTCCTTCTCCTTCATTCTTGAGAAATTCCTACAGTCACCCGCCATATTCCTTGAAGCTCCACTATTAATAAGCCACATGTCATGTTCAACGGTTCCAGTAAGAGTTGAGTAATAGAATAATATTTCCCATCATAATTTGTATTCTTTGAAGGTTATTCATCATTGGCAACTGATGTGTGATGTTTCTCTTTTCTCTTCATTGTTAGTTTAGGACAGTTCCTTTTGTAGTGTCCATAATCATGTCATTCAAAGCATTGTACCTTTGACATATCTCTCTTGAACTTCTTTCTTGAATCAAATCTTTACTTTCCTCCATGTATTTTTAACTTTGTTGCAAAGGCTTGAGCATATTCTTCCTTCTAAGGTTTTCCCTTTGATTTTAACCTCATCTCTTCTTGTGCACAACATGTCCAAAGTTCTTCTAACGTTGGAAACTCCTTCCTTGTATTCATACTTGAAGAATATACATACCATGATCTAGAGAGACCATTGAGTGTTGTGTTCACAACTTTGTTTTCTGGGATGGCTTCTTCAATAACTTGTAGTTTATCTCTCAATTGATAAATCCTCACAAATTATGAAGCTATGGTGTCATAATTTGTCATATTTGTGTCATGGATTTCATTCTTCAGATTCATCACTTGTCCAATATTTTTGACTAAGAAAAGTTTTGTTAGGGCATCATACATCTTCTTAGATAAGTCAGTATGAGAAATGTAGGGTATCAAGTGATCCTTTATAGAGTCCATTGTGATAATCATGTAGCATTAATAATATTGTCCTTGAACTTCTCCAGTGATGGAACGTTTTGAGTTTCCTTCTCTTTTCGTGCTTCAAACTGTGGTTCCATGATATTGCCTTTCACAATATCTAGGACTTTATTCTGGGCAAGGATGAGTTCAATCCTTGTATTCCATGCTTTGAAGTTTAAAGACCCTTCTAACTTGTTTTCTGACTTCATAGAGTAAGTCATGACTGCTTTAATTTGGTCAACCTTTGACTTTGACTTGGTCAACATTTGAATTTGACTTTTTAAACCTTTCAATTTGACTTAGTCAACCTTTTGTTGGGTGTGTGTTATATTCTTTGCATGTGTGTGTGTGTGGGTGCGTCAGATACGACAATTGCGTCTGACGATCCCTTCATGGATTTTTCTATTTTTAGCTGATTTGTAAATTAATCTCGGATTAAGAGATTAGGGTTTTGGTATCTACGGAATACCTAAAAACATTGTATATATTGTATGGAGAATGCTGAAATTCGATATAATGAAAATAAGAAAGCTTTTCCCAGTTGAGGGTTTCCGGTAAAATCTATGTGTACTTTGTGTATGAGCCATTGATTAATTTATGTATTACTTAAGAATCTATACGCATTGCTTTACTTCGCAGGTTTAAAACTTATATGTGGTATCAGAGCACGTTTTTGGCTTCAAAGGGACGCCTTTATTGTTGAGGGTTTGGCTCAGTCTTGATAGATCAAGTTTATCTTGGGTCTGTGATAAACCTGGGTTTAGTGGAAGCTTTTGCAGTGGAGATTCGAGTAAAGTAAGAGGAATGGCGAGCTCATCTAGAATCGAGATAGAGAAGTTCAATGGTAAAAACTTTGAGCTATGGAAGCTCAAGATGGAGGACCTTCTTGTATACAAAGAACAATGGATCGTTGTGGATCCTGGTACACAGCCTACTGGTACACCATCTACAAGCACACAGGCTACTGGTTCACAACCTACCAGTACACAAACTACTAGTACACCAGTTACTGGTATGTCGAAGGAAGATTGGGACAAGTTGGACAGAAGAGAAAGGAGTACCATTCAACTCTGCCTGGCATATTCGGTGTTGTTGAATGTCTCGGGAGAATCTACAGCCAAGGAACTATGGGATAAGTTAGGGAATTTGTATCAATCAAAGTCCCTGGTAAACAAGTTGTTTCTTCAAAAGAAGTTGTATCATCTTAGGATGGAAGATGGAGATTCTGTGACAGAACATCTAAATGACTTTAATACTTTGGTAAGTCAACTTGGATCTGTTAATATTATGATTGCAGAAGAAGATAAGTGTATTACGTTGTTATGTTATTTGCCAGACTCTTGGGATAATCTAGTTGTAGCAATAGGTAGTACCACTCAATCTACATTGAAGTATGAGGATGTAGTTGCATCCTTGTTATCTGAAGAGATGAGGCGGAAAATCATGGATGGTCACAGCACAGATGCTTTATTTGTAAGAGGGCGTACCCAAGACAGGAACCCTGGTAAGCCTTCGGGATGGAGATATAAATCTATAGGTAGATCTAAGTCCCCAGGAAAATCTTTGAGGAAATGTTGGAAGTGTGGTAAAACAGGGCATTA
>ML794070.1:112377-147750 GCA_009831015.1 Picea engelmannii
TTATGTAGTGTTGTATGTTGATGACATATTGTTGGTAGGAAATAACATGGATGTTATCAAGGAGGTGAAATCGCAGCTATCCTCCAAATTTGACATGAAGGATCTCGGTGCTGCTAACTTCATTCTGGGAATGGAGATTAAAATAGATCGTGCAAATAGGAAACTATGGTTGAATCAAAGAAAATATGTTGAAATGATATTGCAGAGGTTTAATATGCATGGAAGTAAACCGGTCAAGGTTCATATTCCTATAGGTGTAAAGTTATCTGCAGATCAGTGTCCCAAGACATAGGAAGAAGAAGAGGAAATGTCCCATGTTCCATATGCCAGTGTAGTTGGCAGTTTGATGTATGCAATTGTTTGTACTAGACCGAACATTGCACATGCAGTGGGAGTTTTGAGCAAGTATATGTCAAAACCAGGGAAGGAGAATTGGACAACAGTAAAGAGGGTCTTCAGGTATCTTCGTGGCACCACCAATTATGGATTGTGCTACCAAGGAAGACCGGGATTGGACAGAGTGGTGGACATACATGGCTTTGTTGATGCAGACTGGGTTGGAGATTTGGATCACTGAAGATCTACAAGTGGCTATGTGTTTAACCTATTTGGAGGAGCAATCAGTTGGATGAGCAAAAGACAGGTTGTAGTAACACTCTCAACTATAGAAGTTGAATACATGGAAGCCACTCATGCAAGCAAGGAAGCAGTATGGTTACAAAGGTTGTGGTCAGGTATTGGGTTGGTACAACAGGCAGTGAGATTAGACTATGACAGTCAGAGTGCAATATTCCTAGCAAAGAACCCAACTTATCATTCGAAGACAAAGCATATTGATGTTCAGTATCACTTTGTGAGAGACATGGTTGAGGAAAAGAAGGTGTTGCTGGAAAAGGTTGACACTTTGAAGAATGCTGCAGATTCATTGACAAAGTCTATGAGCACAAAAAATTTCTCTTGGTGTAGAGTAACAATGGGCATTGTTGCCCTGGATTGTTGACTATATAATCCCCTGGACCCCTGGATGAAAAGAAAACAACAAGTGGGAGAATGTTGGGTGTGTGTTATATTCTTTGCATGTGTGTGTGTGTGGGTGCGTCAGATACGACAACTGCGTCTGACGATCCCTTCACCTGATTTTGGGAAGTTTTTGCTATTTTTAGAGGATTTTGCTATTTTTAGCTGATTTGTAAATTAATCCTGAATTATGGGATTAGGGTTTTGGTATCTACAGAATACCTAAAAACATTGTATATATTGTATGGAGAATGGTGAAATTCGATATAATGAAAATAAGAAAGGTTTTCCCAGTTGAGGGTTTCTGGTAAAAATCTATGTATACTCTGTGTATGAGCCATTGATTAATTTCTGTATTACTTAAGAATCTATATGCATTACTTTACTTCGCCGGTTTAAAACTTACACCTTTGAATTTGACCAAAAACTCAAACTTTACGCCTTGTCTTGTTGAGAGTACCAAGAGGTGCACTTGGTTAGGGAGCACTAAGCTATCCAAGAATTAGGTCAAGTGTTTCACTTAAGGTGCCTCAACAAGAGGGTTAGGGTTTCGATGTTGCAACAAAACTCTAACTACAACTACAACTAGAACTGATAAAATCCTCCAAGTATACCTTCCAGTGGTTAAACTGTCCGAAGATAGTATGGGCCAATAACCTGTCAAAATAATAGGTGTTCTCATTTCACCATAGAAAATATCACTATATTGTCACCCAACCATAGGAGCAAAGGCCACCCCTGAGCACTTTAACTTTGATAGATAGAATAATTCTGAAAGAAATCACTAACACCAATAGTCAACCAAGGTAGCGTACCTCTTGTTAGCACCAGAAGTCACCTCTAGATTGCAGAAGAGGTAAGCCCGATACCCATAAGAGTTTTATGTCACAGGTTAGTTATTAAAAAGGTCAAATGGGCGTAGTCTCAAGAAAATATCGTATTAACTCAGAAAAATGGATTGGTATGCAGAAGCAGGTGAGGTATTAGTTTAACTTTAGTCAGTAAGTTGTAGTAAGGGTGAGTAGAAGGAAGACTTTGGTGAAAAAATGTAGAGGTCTGCTGAGGACATCAGGTCTTTCAATAGCCCAAGGAGGAACAATTTAAACAAAAGAACTTCTCAAATTTAAATATCAAAGAAACTGAAAGGAATTATAACAACACTATAATCATACTTTCATCATAATGAAATCACAATAATTCAAGTGAAACAGTTAATCATGAACTCTTTCAACATTAGAGGGAAACAAGAGGGAGTAAGAAAGATAACTATTATTAATCAAGAAGTCTCATATGATAATACATAACCAGAAAACCAGAAGCTTCATTCAAGACTTTACAATATGGGAGCTTTGATCTACCATCGACCCTAACAAAATATCAAAACTAAGTATTTATACTCAAAACAACTTGCTCCCTTCAGAAGCGTGCTCTGGTCATTACAGTCAAGGCTTGGCGTCTGCATCTTCTTCTGTCAGGCTGCACTTGCATTCTTTTTTCAGACGCAAGATTGGATCAGTATGGGCTTCACAAGAAAATCCATGACAGGGGAACTTTCGGCTGACAGTCTGCCCTTCACGGCCAGATGTTCCATGCTTTCCATTTATTTGGTGAAACAAGGTTTCAACCACCTTCCCAAACTTCATTAACTACCTTCATTGGGATTAGGATGAATCCTAACATCGATGAATGTCCCAAACGAGATCACAACTCCTTTAAGTCAATTTTGGCACCCCAAGGCCGCATAGATCTTTCTCTATGACCAACTCGGGCGCTTTGATCCTTTGTGCAGCTCCTTTTCCTTTGACCCACACGATCGTAGACCATGAACTTGTGATTATCCATATGAAATATCAGTATTTCGCATTTCGGGATTATTCACTCCCCTTGACTTCAAATATCCCGATGCTCAAAATCGCAAAACAACCCATCTGGATCATCACTTAGAATTTGTTTGAACTTGACAGCCATGATCATTTCCTTGAACAGTATATGTTTGAACTTGATGGCCACGATCATTTCCTTGAACAATATCGGTCATCCATTGCTTTAACAGGCGCCTTCCCTTTCTCTATAGCTTCTCTCCCATATGATCCTGGGTTGAGACCGTGAGCCTAAGATTTAGGCACGTCAGGATTTCGCGTTTCACGAATTCACACTATGCTCCAGGATGAAAATTATGAGTTGTGAAATCGTGATCGCTCGGATTGGGTGATGCGTCTCAGAGCAAGGGACAACCCAGATCATGTCATCATTTTGGGACCTTGGGCCATCGACACTTCTCTCCTCATCTTTCCCGAAATACTTTCTCTGTGGATTAGATCCTATGCCATGCGTCCTAATGGAGTGGACAACCTGGATTACTTCATGAATTTATGTTTCAGGATTCCTCATGAATCTATTCTTTGACCTTTCTACCTCACGAAATTGCGACTACGTTGATCACGCACCACATGTCCTTCTCGGGATCAATGGCTAGGATGGACCTGCGGTTTCAGACCACTAACGCTATACTTCGCACAACTATATGATCCCAATCACCCGATGGCCATCAATCTGATCTGCTTGAAGGATCTCTATCGTTGAAAGTTGATATTGCCCACTCGCTTGGTTTGAATTTATATTAGACTACTTCAAGTGTTGCGCTTGGCGCTGATGACTGCAGCCTATGTAGTTGACATGAATGATGGGCTGAGGGATCAGGAAAACAAAGGATCAGTGACAGAGGCAAAGAGAGAAGCAATCAACCTTAGGTAAAACAAAGAAGTTTATGGTCGACATTTCTCAGGCAAGCTGCTTAAGAAAAACAGGTCTATCAAACGGGTGAAGGTAAATAGAAGAAAAATTACAAGACGAGAGGAAAACCTTATGATTCGGTCTACAAAAAGAAGAAAATGACAAAATTACAGACCTAGGTAGAGACCATAAACTTACAAGACCTTGACAAGTTTATGTGATAACATTTGGCTCCACAGGGGATGGAATGCTCCCTGTGAATTGCCAAGAACACACAGCTCCAGTGCACTGCTTTGGGTTATGGTGTTTCCTATTAAAACAAAATAAACATAAAACAAGAATGGTATTTACAATGGTAGGACGTTGATTACAACTTTAAACGAAAAACGTTTTTAGGAATTGCCCATTTACTAGGCCCCCAAAAACTTCATCACCCTCCAAATTCTGCAACATGTAAGTGTTGTTTTGCGATACCTCACAAATATTGAAGGGACCAATCCAAAGGGCTTCAAATTTTCCATGATTTCCCTTTTCCCATATAGGTGCATCCCATTTAAATACTAGATCTTGCAGTTGGAAATCCTCCTTACTGCTTTTCCTGTCAAAGGCCTGTTTGATTTTCTGCTGACGGTTATGCGCTCTACCCATCACCTACTCTCTAGTCTGCTGCACTTCTGCCAGCTAATGAATCCTTCTGACCATGTCATCAGGCTCTCCATGGAATTCTTGGAATAATTTCGCCAAAGGCAGGGAAGGATGAGATGGAAAATCTGCTTCGATCCCATAAACAAGTTGGAAAGGAGATATACCCAGGGACCTCTTTGTTGTCACTCTATCATCCCACAGAGAAAACTTGAGCTTTGAATCCCATTCTTTCTTGTTGTCCTCTAATAGTCTTTTGATGATATTTATCATGCTTTTGTTGGAGGACTCTCCCAGTCCATTTCCTTGGGGGTAATAGGGGGTAGAGTGGATGAGCGTGATTCTGAATTTCTCACAAAACTTGACTAGTGGTTCAGCCTTGAAGGATGTTGCATTATCATTGATTATTATGTTCAGGCAACCAAACCTTGCTATGATGTCTTCAAGGAAACCAATGATTAATTTGTGAGAAGAAAGCCTTGTGGGGATAAATTCTATCCATTTGGTGAAGTAATCTGTTGCAGTTAATATCCATCTATGTTGACCACTTGAAGCAGGATGAATTTCCCCAATGAAGTCAAGACCCCACTGTTGGAAAGGTTCTGAAGCCATCACAAGCTTCAATGGAAGATACTTGAGCTGATGCTTTCCAAAGAACTTTTGGCATTTAAGACAATCCATGATATTTTCATAGGCATCGTTTAACAAAGTAGGCCAGTAGTACCCAACCCTGAGAATTTTATAGGCTATGGTTTTCCAGAAGTGGTGTCCCCCACATAGGCTGCCATGGAAATCAAATATAATTTTTTGAGTTTCATGTGGGTCTAAACATCTCAGAAGCACTCCTAGAGGATCCTTCCAATACAAAACTTGGTCAATAAGGAAATATCTGATTTCTTTGAGCTTTAAATATATTTCCTTTCTCCTTCCCATACCATCAGGGGGCCTTAACTCCTGCAAAAAAAATATAATATCTTTATACCAGGGGCATTCTACCAGTTGAGGGTTGTCCTAAGGACTTTTATCAGACACTTCATCTTGTTGGTTCCTTGAACAAGTGTTGATGAAGTTAACCCCCAAATCTTTATAATTAGATTCAACCAACATCTTGGATAAACCTTTGCCTTTAACTAGTTTGGTGGATTTTATTTCCAAGTCAAATTCTATAATTTTGGCAATCCACTTGCTCCTTCTCCCATCTATGTCAAGATGAATGAGAATGTACTTCACACAAACTGAAGGAACATATGTGATGATCTTCTAATGCAAAACATAGACTTTGAAATATTTGAGAGTTTTCACCAAGGCATAGGCCTGCTTCTCCATTATGTCATATCTGATCTATGCATCCCTCAGTGCTCTCTTGAAAAAGGAAATAAGTTGCTCCATCCCTTCATGATTCCTTTGCAATAAAACAAATGCCACTGTATCAAAAGAAGCAAAGGAAAAAATCATAAAATCCTTGTAATAATTAGGACTGATCAGCACAGGTGCTTCTGTCAGTGCTTGTTTGATTTGGTTGAAGGATTCTCTAGGCTCAATAGTCCATTTTATTGCATTTCCCTTCCTGAACGTGGTTGTGATATGCTTCACCAATTCAAAAAAATTGGAAAAAAACCTTCTCGGAAAATTAACTTTCCCCAAGAAAGACTAAACCTCTTTCCTGGATCTCGGGAGTGACAAGGTTTGGATTTCTTCCACCCTACTGGGATCAATTCTTACTCCCTCAGCTCACACAATGTGTCCCAAAAATTTTCCTTCCTGCATGGAAAATAAAGACTTCTTGGGATTTAGGGAGATACCAAACCTTCTTCATTTCAAGAAGACTTTCCTCAGATGTTGACAATGTTCTTTATCAGATTTGGAGAAGATTGTTATGTCATCCAAATAGATGACCACAAATTTATCCTTTTCTCCAATGAAGGTGATGTCCATGGCTTGCTGAAAGGTCGCTCATGCGTTCATCAATCCAAAAGGAATTTTGGCATACATGAATGTGCCCCAAGGAGTGGTGAAGGTTGTCTTTTATTTATCCTTAGGCAGGATCTAGATCTGGTTGTAGCTAGAGAAGCCATCAATCATGGAAATCCTGGATGAACTCGTTACCCTTTTCAATATGTGTTCCATCTTTGGAAAAGGGTAATTGTCCTTCTTGGAGATTTTGTTCAGATTTCTAAGTCAACACATAGTCTGATTTCTCCATTTTTATTTCTCATTGGGGCCAGGTTGGCTATCCATTCAGAATATCTCAAAGGGACAATGATTTGGGCATCCAACAACTTATTTTCCTCCTTCTCCATAATAGGCAGCAACATAGGATTTATTTGTCTTAATTCCTGCCTAAATGGTTTGCCTTCCTCCTTAAATGGGATCTTATGCTCAATAACATTGGTGTCATACATTCTGAGGTCTTCATAGGTCTAGGCAAACACATCAACGAATTCCTTTAATAACTTAGCATACTCGACCCTCTACTCCCTTGACAGGCTGCTTGACATCTTGACAAACTTTGGATTCTTCTTCGTGCTAATATTACACTCAGCTACATCAACATCCTCATTTGAAACCTTACCCTTTACTGCCACATAATTCCCATAGAACGATCTTTCTAAAGGAACTAGTCCCTTTGGAATGTGATTGCTAGGCAACTGAACAATATGGTGATTAGCAATTTTATTCAAAATACTTCAGGGGTAGGGTCACCTTCGGAATCATGATCCTGATCAATGTGTAATGTAGATAACTCATCAAACGACTGAAGAAATCTTCTGATTTCAAGATCATCCTTGAACACATTCCAATGCTTGATATTATTAGGTACAGAGGGTCTATACATAAAATAAACATCATACATGAGCTTAGGTGGCAGAGGGATCCTAAACTGGCTTGATGAGACAACAAGGGAATTGACCATAGTATTTTCCTCTCTTGGAGTAAATGAAATGTTGAAGGCTCAGAAGATATTGTCAATTAGGTCCCACACCTGATTTATGTAACTTCTAAGCCGAGGATGTTTGGCTTGATAAGAATTTATGATATGTTGGACAATCAACTCAACATCCTTGAACATTGTTATCTCTTCAATTCCCATATCTTTTGCAACCCTCAAACCTAAAACAAGAGCTTCATATTCTACCACATTATTGGTAGTTTCAAACTCTAGCTTGTATGAAAGGGATAAGGTTTGTTGAAAAGGTGACAAAAAAACCACTACGACACAAACACCTTCCCTAGAAGAGGCTCCATCAAAGAACATATTCCACACAGAAGTAGTTGGTGGAGGTATTTCACGAAAATAAATGGTTTTCTCTCTGATTTCAAGAGGAGCTTCGAGAGTATCGGTGAGTTGCAACAATTTGGATCCCAAATCAGCATCAAGGGAAAATACAGGATGATTAGTGGGTTATGCTTCATCACTGATTATGTAGGCCAACTGAGCTTATTTGTACGATCTTCTATGATCCCCTTTGAACACTGGAATGGTAGCATATGTGAGGTCCATTTGCAAGGTTCCCCCAAGTATTTTTATCCAAGATCTTGACAAGAGCATGCCAAACTTGGGAGGGACATCAACCACCATGATATCCATGACCACACATTTCATGTGAAGCTAAAACAAGGTCACGACCAGATCTTTGATGACCCCAAGACACTGAACCCTCCTTGAGTCAAAAGAATACAAATCATGATAAGCTTTTGTGATTTCTAACCTGAGTTCTTCCATGACAGTTTTGGGCATAAGATTATGAGATGCCCCTGATTCCATAAAACAATTATGCAACACCTTATCATGTATGTTCGGTGATTTGTATAAGGGGGGAGATGATTCATATCTATATTCTACCATAGGACCTAATATGGCTGCTGGCTTTTCATCTTGGAGGTTTACTGATTCTGTGGAATGAGGAGATGGTTCAGACTGCAACAACATAGAGAGGGATTTTTGAAACCTTCATTCTTGACAAGCTCTGAAATGGGTACAGGGATTCTGATCTTCTGAATTTTATTCTTGAAGTTGAAGGGGGGAGGGGGCTTCATAAATTATCTCACCTCTGGGCTAGGACTTTTGTCTATGGGTGATGGGTTCTAAGATTTCCTTTCGTTGTTGTTGTTTGCTACATATTTAGCAGGCTTCTCTACTCTAGAAGGTTGATCAAGGATGTCGTACTTCCCTTATTTCTTCTTTGACCTGAGATTATATTTATTGGGGCTACTATTGGTCTTCTCCCCTTTACTCAACTCATTTATTTGGTTGTCCATGAGGGACTCTTCATAGGTAGATTGAGTTAAATGGGGAAATGGGGAGGTGTCTTCGAGACAATGTATTTTAGGATCAAGTTCTTCTTCCTCCCTTCCTCCATCATCAACAAGATTATTTTGAAGAGGAGTTTGGATTTTTTTATCATCCCTACCTCTGTTTCGAGGCTCTCTTGGAATTATTTGAGGGGTGTTATTCAGTCTTCTGAGGTTGCCTCTGTTTTCAGCATTTAGGGCATTCTTATCACCTTGCTTCCCTTCGAATTTCATCTTTTCCATTTCTACAGACAAGTACTTCACCATCTTGGTCAAGTCATCTACTTGAGGGTGAGGTGTAGAAGAACCAGAGGCTGAGGCCTCATATATTACTCTTCCTCTGTCTCTGTCATCTTTACTCCTAAGCCTATCAACCACCAACACATTGAATTCTACTTCTAGGGCTGCATCTTGCATATGAGCCAGGGAAGTAGCTCTTCTCTCTCTGAGCAGGAGGCAGAAATTGGGGTCAAAAGAACTAGAATAAGTGATTTTGGAAGAGGCTTCTGTAGGCTTTATCTCAGCAGGGATCTTATTGTACATTTTATTGAATATTTTGGAGAAGTCAAAGATAGATTCTCCCTCTTTTCTCTTTAGTGACCCAAACTCTATGATATAATACATAAAATCCTTTTTATCCCCCCACTGCCTCAAGAAAACATCATCTAGAGCTTCAATCCTAGCAATAGATCCAGGGGTCAATCCCCTAAACCATTTTCTAACCTCGCCATCAAGGCTCTAGACAAAGACTCTCATACATATATCTTCGTTTTCAATATTCAAGTTGTCTGCATAGTTGTAGAAGGCAACAAGGTGATCTTCAATAATTATGTCTTCCTCTCTATTGAATTTGGGCATATACTTTAGATTATCTCCAGTAGGGAGAGAATTCATGGGTTGAGGTAATACTAGAGGGTCATATCTAGCAGCCACTATGGCATCCATTTTGTTTCTAAGGGGATTGACTCGTGCCATAGGGATAATAGGTGGAGAACACTAGGAGGGGAAGGGGTTTGAGCAGGGGGGACTTGAACCGAGCTTCTGAGAGGAAAGGGAAACAACAGGGGATTAGGAGAAAAGGATAAAGGGCTTAAAGGAAAAAGGGTTTCCCTTTCTTCAAAATTAGTAACTCTAACAGGAGGAGGAGTAATAAAACTTGGAGTGGGAAAATATTCCAAGGTCCTGGGTCTAGACCAAGGTACAACTTTAGGGGATAGAGAAGTGAGAAGGATTTTTCCCTCCAATCTTAGACCAGGAGGGGAAAACTCAACAGGAACACTCCTAAACTTCAAACTTCGGGAAACTCCAACAGATGGTATAATAGGAAAATGAAAAGCATATATTGGAGTTTTTATAGGAGGACAATGAAAAACATTATAAATACCTAGTTCAGTAGTAGAATTACTTTCTCAAATGGCCTTCCCCTTTCTAACAATTGTTTTTGGGTCAAATTTGGTTGTAGCTAGAGGCAACTGTGAAGTCGACCTCATGTGTCTACCTCTAGAAGCCACCATTGAAATAGTGGAGTTGCCAGTGGAATCACATCTATGGAGTCACCACAGTGGAGTCTCTAGGTGCACAGTTGCAATCTTTGATATACTAAGTTCTGATGCACCTTCAGAACCAGTAAGCTTTGTCGTTCAATCCCACAAAAAATCTTCAATTTCATCCCCGACAATGGCACCAGAAATGTTAGCACCGGAAGTCACCTCTGGATTGCAACAGAGGTAAGCCTGATACCCATCAAAGTTTATGTCATAGGTTAGTTATAAAAAAGTTCAAATGGGCACAGTCTCAAGAGAATATTGTCTTAACTCAGAAAACTAGACTAGTATGCACAAGCAGGTGAGGTATTAGTTTAACTTCAGTTAGTAAGTTGTAGTAAGGGTGAGTAGAAGAAAGAATTTGGTGAGAAAATGTAGAGGTCTGTCAAGGACATCAGGTCTTTCAATAGCCCAAGGAGGAAAATTTTAAACGTAAGAACTTGACGAATTTAAATCTCAAAGAAACTGAAAGGAATTATAACAACACTATAATTAAACTTTCATCATAATGCAGTCACAATAATTCAAGTGAAACAGTCAATCATGAACTATTTCAGCATCAGAGGGAAACCAGAGGGAGAAGAAAGCTGATTGTTATTAAACAAGAAGTTTCATATTACAGTACATAACTAGAAAACCAGAAACTTCATTCAAGACTTTACAATACGAGAGCTTTTCTCTACCATCGACCCTAACAAAATATCAAAACTCAGTATTTATACTCAAAACAACTTGCTCCCTTCAGAAGCTCCCTTTAGAAGCGTGCTCTGGTCATTGCATTCAAGGCTTGGCATCTGCATATTCTTTTGTCATGCTGCACTTGCATTCTTTTGTCAGACACAAGATCCGATCAGTATGGGCTTCACAAGAAAATACATGACAGTGGAACTTTCGGCTGACAGTCTGCCCTTCACGACCATATTTTCTGTGCTTTCCATTTATGTGGTGAAAAGAGGTTTCAACCACCTTCCCCAAATTCATTAACTACCTTCATTGGGATCAGGATGAAGCCTGACACCCATGAATGCCCCAGATGATCTCACAACTCCTTCAAGTCAATTCTGGCACCTCGAGGCCGTGTACATCTTTCTCTGTGACCAACTCGGGTGCTTTGATTCTTTGTGCAGCTCCTTTTCCTTTGACCCACGAGACCACAGACCATGACCTCATGCTTATCCATATGAAATCTTGGTATTTTACATTTTGGGATTTTTCATTCCCCTTGACTTCAAATACTTGGATGCTCAAAATCGCAAAATGAGCCATCTGGATCATCGGTAGGAATTTGTTTGAAGTTGACGGCCATGATCATTTCCTTGAATAGTATCGGTTGTCCGCTGCTTTGATAGACACCTTCCCTTTCTCTATATCTCCTCTCTGTAATGTTCCTGACTTGGCTAGTCTAGGAAATGCTGCTAATGTGTGTGTAGGATCAAAGGTTTACAGCATATAAATGATCATACAAATAATAAACGCGACAAAGGATTGCAAAGTTTGTATTATGATATATCTGTGGATTACAAAATGGTTGAATGCGGTTGAATAACTGACAATACTCAACTAGATAAACATACAAAGGATCTTAGTCAGAGTATAAATAAGCAACTGCGGCTGAATAAAATAACAACACTCGTCTAGATCAAAATACAAAAGGATCTTAGCCGAAATACAAATAAGCAACAAAAAGATAATACCCAGAATACGGGAGCACTGTGGAATCAATGAAGAATGATGGAAGACCTGGATGATATTCTTGATGACTAGGGTGTGTCTTTCAACACCGAAATCAGCCAACTAGTGTCTTCCTCCTGGAATACACTGAACTATCTCTCATGAGATGCACCTCTTCTCCTCAATGACAAGTCATAATCTTCATAATAATGAATTAGGTCGCTAACCCTTCATTTATATCTTTCCAAAACACTAAATCATGCTGAAACCCTAATTCGTTGTTGATTTCCAAAACCCTAAATCATGCTAAAACCCTAATTCCCTGTTGACTTCCCAAAACCCTAAATCACTGTTGAAAACCTAATTCACTATTGACTTCTATTTTTAGCTCATAATGACTTAAAAGATCTTTTAACCCTTTTTATCTCAATGTCACTTTCTGAATATAACACCTCTGACTGGAGTGACCTCTAGTAACCCTATTTACCCCTCTTTGGCCCTGGCTCCTCTTCTGGAGCGGTTTAGACCATTAAGCCTCCTCTTCTAGAGCTCCTATTTGGAAAGGGACATTACAGTCCTCCCTTCCTGAAATTGCTTGTCCTCAAGAAATACCAGTCCAAGGGGCTGCAACACCTGCTCGCTCTCCCAAGTAGCGTCATCTACTAGAAGCCCTCTCCATCTGATCAAACACTCTCTGATGACCCTGCTCCTTAGTTTCCACTCCTGGAACTCCAAAACCTCCTCCGAAACTATTCCCTCCTCATCCAATGAGGGAAGCTCCTCTGATATGTTAATGAATTGTCCCACTACCTTTTTTAGGCAAGACACGTGGAAGAGATTATGAATCTTTCTCCCCTCTGGAAGCTCTATCTCATAACCAACCTCGCCTACTCAGCGCATGATCCTGTAAGGACCATAAAATCTGGTCTTGAGCTTCTCGACCCCACTCTTCTTCAGATATGATTGTCTGTAGGGTTGGAGTCTCAATAAAACCAAATCTCACCCCTCAAAGCTTCGTTCTATCCTGTGCCTGTCCACACTTATCTTCTGTCGGTTTTGCGTCGACTGCAGGTTCTCTTTCAACAACTTGAGAATCTACTAACTCTCTATGATCCAATCCTTGGCCTTGGGAGATCTTCTCTCCCCAAAGACCAAGTCTACCAAAGTGGGAGCATTGTATTCATACAATGCTCGAAAGGGTGTCATACCAATGGACATGTGGAAGGTGGTGTTGTAGCAAAGTTCTCCTAAATGTAACCACTTTACCCACGTTCTCTATTGTCCTCCTACATAGTTCCTCAAATACCCTTCAACCCACTTGCTAACAATCTCAGTTTGCCCATCTGTCTGAGGGAGATAGCTAGTGCTAGGTGTCAACTCTATCCCCACCAACCGAAACAAAACTCTCCAAAATGTCCCTATGAACCAATTGTCCCTGTCACTGACGATGTTCTTAGGCAACCCATGAAGTCTGAAGACCTTCCTAAAGAAAAGATCAACTACCTAAACTACGCTGTACTTTGTCAGTATGGCATTGAAGTGAGAAAACTTGGTCAATCTTTCGACCACTACATAGATACAGTCTTTACCCTAGACCTTGGGTAGACCGGTGATGAAGTCCATAGATATACTCTCCCATTTATTCTCTGGAATGGGAAGTGACTGAAGTAGCCCTGCTGGAAGAGAATGCTTTGACTTGTTGTGCTGGAAAGTCACACACTCACTGACGTGTCTCATAACATCTTGTTTGAGGTCCTTCCATGAGAATCTCTCTCTGATCTATCTGTAGGTTTTGAAAAACCCCTTATGGCCTGCTAGAGTTGAATCATGAATTACGGTGAGGATCTGATTCTTAAGCCCTGAATTTGGCACCAAGTAGACTCTATCCTTGTAAAATATGACATCGTCAATGACCCTATACCGGTCATCCTATATCTGCCCATCCATCACCTCACAAGCTAACTTGTTCTTGGAATATTCCACTAACAAGTTGGATTTCCAACTGCTGAAATATCCATCAAAGAACATGCCACAGGTCTCCTCGATAGTGCATCGGCCACAATGTTCTTATTCCCCTTGACATAATCTATGTCAAAGTCAAATTCCTATACCTTCGTCACCCATTTCTGTTCGCACTCACTGAGGTCCTTCTGCTCAAGGAAATACTTCAAACTGTTGTGATTAGTCTTGACCATGAATTTGCTGCCCACCAAATATTGTCTAAACTTGGTCAAGACATGCATGATTGCCAACATTTCCTTGTCATAAATGGAGTACAAACTCTCAGGTTGAATAAGCTTCCGGATCTCAAATACAATGGGGTGTCCTCCCTGCATCAAAACTGCATTGATCCCTTCGCCAGATGTGTCACGCTCTAGTACAAATGGCAGGGTGAAGTATGGTAGTGCCAACACTGGAAAAGTGCCCATGAATTCCTTCATGTGATCAAAATCTTCCTGTGATTTCTCGGTGCATATGAAGGCCCCATGCTTGGTAAGATCTGTAAGTAGTGATCCAAGATGAGAAAAACCCTGGACGAACCGCATGTAATAGCTACACAAACCAAAGAATCTCCTCGATTCTATCACATTCTTTGGTGTCGACCAATCCAGAATGGCCCTGATCTTCTCTTGGTACACTTGTACCCCCTTTGCACTAATGATGTTGCTTAATTAAAGCAGCTCTGTCATACCGAACTCACACTTGGACTCTTTGGCATATAATGATTGTGCCTCCATGATCCTCAATACCTCATCCAGGTGCCTCATATGCTCTTGCCATGACCGGCTATAGATCAATATGTTGTCGAAGAAAACCAAGACTAATTTCCTTAATTGATGCCTGAATATATAGTTCATGCAAGACTAAAATGTAGCGGGTGCATTGGTTAGCCCAAATGGCATTACCAGGAACTTGAAGTGTCCAAAATGACATCAAAATGTCATCTTCTCTATGTCCTGCTCTCGGATGTTGATCTAATGATATCCAGAGCGTAGATCAATTTTTGAGAAGAAAATTGCCCCATGCAGTTCATCCATCAACTCGTCAATGCGTGGGATAGGGTATCGGTTCTTGATGGTTTTCTTGTTCAAGGCTCGATAATAAATGCACATCCTCATGGTGCCATCCTTCTTCAGATCTAAGACAACTGAAGAATCAAATGGGTTGTTGCTCAGTCTGATGTGTCCCATCACCAACAATTCCTTGATTTCCTTCTCTATCTCATCCTTGAACCTCCTAGGATGACGATAGGGGGGAGTGATCATAGGTTTGGCCCCCTCCTCCAACTCAATGGTGTGCTCAAACACCCTGTCAGGTGGTATCCCTTGTGGAATTGCCTCAAAGACTTGTTCATGTGATCCCAATAAATTCTTGATCTCTGTATGGTATTATTGTCGACCTTCTGAATCCCTCTGAGTAGTGATCAAGCATTCTGCAACATATGCTACCTCCCCATGTCTAAATATCCTCTCCATCCTCTTGGATGAAATTGTCCTGGGTTCTCCTATTGAGATACCTCTTATAACAACCTTCTTCCCATCCTAATCTTTGAATCCCATTTCCAAGGTTTGGTAGTTGGTAGTGATTTTTCCCGAGGTAATCATCCACTGAACTCCTAACACCACATCTGTGTCTGATAGGTCAACCACATAAAATGTGTCTCTCACTGTGTAGTTTCCTAACTTCATCTCTAAGTTTGGAACTCTGTTTAGACACTCCACTGTGTGGCCATCTACTACCGCAAGATCAAACCCCTCAAACTCCTCTGTCTGAAGTGCCCGTCTTGATACTAGTGAAGCGTTGATGAAGTTGTGGGTGGCCCCACCATCTACCAAGGTGATTGCCCATTGCCCCTGGATAATCTCTCTAATATGGAGGGTATCGTACCTGGGAACACCAGAAAGGGTCTCTATGACACCTACCTTTGTTGGTTTCCCCCTGTTAGCCTATTCTGGCAGTTGTGGGACTATTGGAGGATGGGCTCCTGCCGGTGTCGGTGGTCTATGGGGAAGCTACTCCTCTGAAATAGTGGATCCATTGTCCTGCTCCTCCTCCTCACTGTCCACACTGTCTGTTGCTACCTCAATATAATGAATCTCTCCCTTGCCCATGCACCTGTGGCCTGGGACCCAAGGATCTCTACAGCTGAAGCAAAGCTTCTTCCTCATAAGCTCTCGCCTAGTCTCATCATCCAACTTCTCCTTGCCCTTCCATTCTCTATAGAATGGCTTCCTGTCTCGATCCCTTTGGGGCATAAATGGTTTGGAGAAATTTTTAGTCTTTGGCACTGAGTCTGCCAGATCTCGAGTGCGAAGGATGGCATCCTGTAAAGTGGGAGGCCTGTATGCCTTCACCCATCCTTTCAATGGCTCTATGAGTCCTTCTGTGAATAGAATGATCATCCTGGGCTTTGATATATCTGTCACTGCCATGGCTACCCATTGAAACTCTGTGATGAATGCCTCTACTATGCCAGTTTGTCTCAACTGGGCTAGATCCTTGAAGTGTATCTCGGGACCCTTCCTATCAAACCTATCCATAAGCCTATCTGTAAACTCCCTATAGGAGATGATGCGACTGTGACCCAATGTCACCATTCCATGGTACCACCACTCGTGTGCCTCACCCTCCAAGTGTAAGGTCGCAAAAATGATGGCCTTTGTCTCAGTCATCTGGTTGAGCTTGTAATATGTGTCTAGATTCTGTACCCAAACTCTGGCGGTGTATTTGGACAATCCGTCGAAAGAAGGGATGGTGAGTTTCCCAACTTTTTTAATGAAATCGAGGTTATGCCCCTGCTGCTATTGTGGTACTCCCCTATGTGGATCTTTGGGGTGGTTCCTGATTCTGAGTCCACAGTACTCGACTAAGGTCATGTCCTAATGGAAGTCATGACCCAATGCTGCGTACTCCCTCCTATACTCTGCAATGTCATCAACATGAGTGGGTAGCCTCTGTGGTATCCATGGCGGTGCTGCTATCGGGAGTGCCCTCTGGAAACTGGGAAACAAGGGTGTGGGAATCCTACTCACAGAGTTGTATGTGCGAGAGGGTGATTAGGGTCTACTACCTACTCCCAAGTTCCCCTGTGCTGCCTGTGGGACTTGTGTATCTGGGGTGCCCACTTTAGCCAATCTATCAACCACCTGTGCCAAGGATTGAGACATGGTCTATTGACTAGCTAACATATCGTTGATAAACTACATGAAAGCTGCCTCTGGATCTATGGGGGCCTTTCCACTACCCTATGGTTGCTCATATCTATCTCCTAGCATCCTCTTTATCTCGTGCTCAGCCTCATGCTCTGCCCTTCTCTCTACTTCTCTGTGTGCCTCTTCCTCTTCCTCTTAGCTAGGAGGAAAAGGGGGAAAATCAAGCCTATGCCTTCTTTCGTAATTCTTGTTGTGAGTGACATATTTGTCACCTACATTTTCACAACCCTCTGGGTCTTCTGCTGCACTCATTGTCTTTAGTCACAGGCTAGCAGGACTAAAGCTCTGATACCACTGTAATGTTCCTGACTTGGCTAGTCTAGGAAACACTACTATTGTGTGTGTAGGATCAAAGGTTTACAGCATATAAATGATCATACAAATAATAAATGCGACAAAGGACTGCAAAGTTTGTATTATGATATCTTTGTGGATTACAAAATGGCCAAATGCAACTGAATAACTGACAATACTCGACTAGATCAACATACAAAAAATATTAGCCGGAATATAAATAAGCAACTGCGGCTGAATAAAATAACAACACTCGGCTAGATCAAAAGACAAAAGGATCTTAGCTGGAATACAAATAAGCAACAAAAAGATAATACCTAGAATATTGGAGCACTGCGGAATCAATGAAGAATTGGAAGACCTGGATGATCTTCCCGGTGACTAGGGTGTGTCTTTCAACACTGAAATCAGCCAACTGGTGTCTTCCTCCTAGAATACATTGAACTATCTCTCTTGAGATGTGCCTCTTCTCCTCAATGACAAGTCACAATCTGCATAATAATGAATTAGGTTACGGGCCCTTACTTTATAGCTTTCCAAAACCCTAAATCATCCTGAAACCCTAATTCATTGTTGATTTCCAAAACCCTAAATCATGTTGAAACCCTAATTCGTTGTTGACTTCCCAAAACCCTAAATCACTGCTGAAACCCTAATTCATTGTTGACTTCTATTTTTAGCTCATAATGACTTAAAAGCACTTTTAACCCTTTTTAGCTCAATGTCACTTTCCGAATATAACACCTGTGACTAGAGTGACCTCTAGTAACCCTGTTTACCCCTCTTTGGCCCTGGATATAGTCTAATGGGGTGGTTTAGACCATTAAGCCTCCTCTTCTGGAGATCCTGTTTGGAAAGGGACATTACACTCTCCCATATGATCCTGGGTTGAGACCGTGAGCCTAAGTTTATGGCACGTCAGGATTTTTCATTTCGCGAATTCACATTATGCTCTAGGCTGAAAATTATGATTTGTGAAATCACGATGGCTCAGAACGGGTGACACGCGTCTTAGATCAACGAACGACCCAGATCATGTCGACATTTTTGGACCTAGTTCCATCGATGCTTCTCTTCTCAGCTTTCTCAAAAGACTTTCTCTGCAGCTCAGATCCTGTGCCACGCGTCTTGCTAGAGTGGACGGCCTGGATGTTATAGCAAGATTTTCCTCACCATTGCTATCTTTCATAGAGGGCCTTTTTCCATTTCCCTATGTAGATTTGTCATCCCTTTTGATGAATCCAGAACCAAAAATACACATTTTTCCACATATACGCTCCCTATCTATTATGCAAGATGCGTATACGTTGGTTGCTCCACTACAGCTCGCGTACATTAGGATTTGTGCCAGAAAATACAAAAATGAGGTCGAGTTTCCATGTCATGATAGGAGATCTATGATCTTTGGCCTTCCATATACTAGAAAATTTTTGACTCGGCCCTTCAATTGCATTCTAGAGGCTATAAGAGAATAATTTCGAGCTATGGAAAAGGAGGAGAAAGCATTCAACTTTGAGAGAAAAGTTACTCTGGAGAAATTACTTCATATTGAGTCTGCATACCTTTTTCCCTCAAGTTTGAACACAGTGTTCAACCCCCAAGCGTTTTCCTATTTTTGAGAGTGCCTCATTGCCTCTTTCCTATGAGCTTGTCTTTGGTGGAGGATTGAAGTGGTGGAGATCTAGTTGGAAGGAACTTGGTTTCTTGGTTTCGAACTGTGCCGACACGAAACTCTGTAATGTTGTCACTTTTGTTGATCAATTATTAATAGAAATACTCCTTACCTGTCCTATTGGTATTTTGAAAATATATGATTATTATCTATGGGAATGTTTGTAATGTTTATTAATGGATTATACTATCTAATGTGATAACCCCTTTACATTATCACTATGTACTTGCTCTGCTTTTTTGTTGAGAACTTCTTGCAAGTATAAAGTTTTGGGTCAAAGTGCTCAACGGTGGAACATCATCGAACATTAGATCAAGGTAGGCCTCTTTCTTATCTTGCACATTAGTTTGTATAGCATATGTTGGAATTGAGTAGATTTTTGCAGTCATACCTGTCTGTTGTGGTTTACCCTTAGCCATAGAGAATTTTTCCCTCGTAACAGAAATGGAGACTCCACTGGGGAGAGATCTTCCTTCTAAGGGTTGAAGTACTTTTTCTTCTTACATTTCTCTTTTTCATTTGTGCTTCTTGTCGTATCACTGCTTGACAAATTTTGCTCACCCTGGGTCTTGGTTTAAGCCTTTTTTCCCTTGCCTAGCCTTGTTTTGAATCCTATACACTCCTTTTTCCTTGAGCGTCGTGTATACACCCTTGTTGTCTCACTGCAAGATGCGTATATACGCTATGTCACGTATACCTTGTTTCCTTGCTTGGTTGCTTGGTTTGGTGGTTGTTGGGTAGGATTTGAAGATTGTTGAGCCTTCTTAGGACTCTGTAGTTCCTATTGAGATTCTTTGGGATGACAGGAAACCTGTTTGGAGTTGAATTTTTGGGCGTAGTCTTTCTCATTGTTTTCATTTTTTATTTTTCCTTGTACCCTGGGCTGCTTGATATTCTGCTTGAGTTATTTTTTTTATGCACAATAGCATTTATATATTAGGTTGCTTATCAGTCCATGCATTTTCTTTTTCAGTATATTGAAAATACAAAAAAAATAGGCATTTTTCATTGGTTAGCATTTTTATCTTTGAACCTTTATCATTAGCTTAGTGCAAATAGCGAAAGATTGCATTTTATTTCTGAATTGCAGAGTTGAAATTGAAAATTGCATTGTTTTTATACCTGTATCATTCATTGAAAAGTTAAGGATAGACTTTGCATTATATTCATATTTATTTTCTTGCAAAGTCATAACATCATGAGTTTCACTTCCATACTTTTTTGAGTAATCACGGCCAATAAAATTTACACTTTAAACTAAAATTGATTAGTCACGATTTTATTTTTAGGGTGCACAAACTAGCCTAGTATTTAGTGCCTTGGAATAGGATTTTGTGAGTAAACTTCTCCAAGGAAATTAAATCAACATATGTGTTTGAGACAGGGAGTTCATGATTCTATTGTATAATTGGTAATATCAAGAGGCTCCGCTCACACCGGAGTTAATCATGAGGTCACACGAAGTTAGTTGAAGGGATAACCCCTTGGATACTCACCTAGCGTCAGAGATATTTCTGTGGATTTATTCATATTTGGGGATCTTTCTAGTACCCATACCTCTATGAGAGGCGGTGCTTTCAAGGTTTCAGGCCTTACTACCCTGCCCATACGGTAATCCAGACTTACGACTATTCACCTATGCATCGGTTATACAATGGTTGATTAGTTTCTTGACTTAGGTATCTCATAGGTTACTTGCAAGGGTTATTCTACTTGTACCCTGAGTCAGATAGGGGTCGGACAACACACAACCTTTATGCAGGATTACCTCTCCGACTATTTTTTAAGCCTACGAGGGCCCTTATAACTGATTCAGTTACCTCCAAACTTTAGCAGAGAGTCTCAGGTCCCTCTTGGACGATGCATACCTTCTTTAGCGAGGGAGGCCACTCAGCCACTTTAGCCTGTTTGCATGCATATTGGTCGTTTGACTTTTTGGTATGCTCTTTGACTACTAGTTAGCCTTAGGATATATTTTTATTTTGTAGAGTCATAAGTCATCATGGAGTCAGACCATATTCCTCGCCAATCCCATCAATTGTTACAGTTACCACGGGATTTCAGATTCTTACCTTCTAAAAGGCGTAGAGTTTTTAGAAGTGGTACACACACATCCACCTTTCTGACTTGTGTTTCCACAAGGATGAGTACTAACTCCAGTCTTCAGAAAACTCAGAGTTCTTCGACCCCCATACCCACTATAGTTAATGGAACCCCTTCGACTCCAGTAGTTTCTATAGTTGCAGTGTCGGAGGCTTATACCGGTACTATGGCTTGGCCTGTAGTTAATTCTTCATCTCTTTCTTGAAACCCTTTTGGGGTTTTTGGTCACTCGTCGAGTTACAATGTTCCATCCATCCCTATGGCTTCTAGTCCATTTTAGTATGGTATGCCTAACTTTATGTCACAATTTTCGACTACCATCCTAGCTGTTGGCCCTAACGCTAACCTTGGACTTGGGGACACTACACCTCATTACACTCCTTTCCCATTTGGTGGTTCTCACATTCCCCAAACGAATCCTAATGTAAGAAGTGTCCCTTTTCCCAACCCCAGGTCTAATCCTTCTATGGTTGGATGGAACAACCCAGCTGGCGGACAACTTCTGCCCTATTTCCTTACCTTTTCAGTGTCGATTCTGACCAATGCTTTTGGCATGATGAATACACTTCAATCCTTCAGGTTCCCACCTGGAGGAGTTCATTCTTACACTTTGGGCACTCTCCAACCTAGATCCAATCCAGTTAGGGGAATTTTTCATAACCCCCATCCTGGATCTAATCCAGCTGGGGGAAATTTTCACAATCCTTATCAGAACATTCCTCCTGGAATGATGCCCAATCCACCCTATATGAATCATCTCGGAGGAGGGCCTCATAATTTCGGATAGGGATTTGGTACTTACCATAATCCTTGATGGAATGTGATTCCCAACACACAATCTTTCACAAGAGGATGGGGCCAGATGTCACAACCCCGTCTCCCTTTTTTGGCCATGCTCAATCTTCCAGAATTGTCTAAGTTAGTGAATGACCCAGTGAGTCACGATCCCACAAGGCCCCCCATCCCCACCAAACTTTCTTCAGACATTCCAAAGTTTGAGGGAAATAATGGAGAGGACCCTAGTGAACACGTCACTACCTTTCACCTTTGGTGCTCATCGAATTCCCTGAACCATGATTCTATTAGATTACGACTGTTTCAATGAACTCTCATTGGAGTGGCTTAGTAATGGTATATTAATATACCTCAAGGGACATATGGGTCATTTAAATAGTTAGTGATGGTCTTTCTCAACCACTTTCAATTTTCCATTCATTACGATGTTGGCCTAGAGATTTTGTCGACTCTATGCCAAGACACCACTACTTTTCTGGACAAGGACAGGGGGTACACTAGGATCCATTTTAGCCTGCAATGTTTCAGAACCAACCTTTCCCGGGACCTTGGAATCAAATTCCACAATTTATTGCTAGCCGAGTTACTGTCAGTTATATTGGCGCTCCATCACCAACCTCTGCCATTCATGTCAGAGATGGATCAACATTTTCTACAAATTATGTCGACAACTTGCTCCCAACCTCTGCTAATTATGTTGGGGGCACTATCATTTTTACCCAAAATCATAGCCATATCACGTCTCCATACTCTATTCATCATACTAGAGATGAATCTCTTTCCCCTGCTAGTCACATCGAGAAGCCTAAACTTCTCAGACGTAAATCTAAATTCCTTTCCAAGACTTGTGAAGGAAGTCACCTTACTTTCTTGCGTCTGGCTACTGCCAAAATACCAGAGGCATGGGGCTCACCCAAAATCCCTTCAGATTCTCAGACACCCTTGGTTTCTCCTCACACCACTTCTCCTTTCATAGACTTGGTGTTTCCACCGCCGCAACCCCCTCCCGACCTTACCCCCTTTGTCGAGGGTGAAGCGTCTTTTGTCCCTGTTACTATACATCCTCTTCGACCTATAGTTGAAGAGGTGGTCACACCAGTGCAATATTTGGTCAATCCTACTCTTCCTAAACAGGGTAACACACCTTTTATTCATGTCATCAACATTCCAAATTCTCCCCCTTTTGAAAGAGAGAGATTTATTCTTCCCCCGAATGCTCTCCCTCCAAGTCCTGATGAAGTCCCCTTCAATTAGGACAACATGATGAGGCATCCCATACCCACACCTATGTCTTTAGGATTAAGAGACATTATTTGAACCATTATAGAGACTGTATCCTCTGTCATTGCTTTCTCCACCTTGTCTTGGAGAGCTTTGGGTTTTCCCAAGATTTTGTTAGCTTTCCGTAAAGTACTAACTTTCAGCAGAAGACTGGGATGAGAGCCTTGGCCTCCCCCTCTACATGTTGATTAGAACATCAAAATGAGTCTTAGTTTTAATATCTTTTCCGACTTGTCTTAAAACCAAAAATATTGTCGAGTGATTTGTCCCTTTCACACTCGTTAAAATTGGATTTGAAAGGTCACAAGTCTTAGTTAATCTCTTTTCCAACTCATTATAAAAAAAAAAAAAGATTGTCGAGTGAACTTGTCTTTTTCACACTCGTAAATTGGATTTGAAAAGACGTCTATTTGGAACACATTTACCCCTTTTCCACACCAAGTAGACTAAAAGATATAAAAAGGACATTTTTTGATGTTAAGTTGTGATTGCATCTCATGCCCTTGCTTGTAGTATTGAGCCTTTAGCTAGTTCTTGCTTTGCGTTATAAACCAGTGCCTAACAATTTTTGCATCCTCAACCAAGAAAAGCCTTGTTTATATCCTTTTCAATTTGACACCCTATACCCTAGAGGGAACATCACCCCAAGTGTCCATTTCCTGCATGCATTTGTAGAAATTTCGATACAAATTAATGTATTCCTGCGATTCTCCTGATCTAACAATTTGTGCCACTTGTTAAATACATAATTGCTTCTACTATTATTCTTGCGGAAGAAATTAAACCACGATCACAACCACAATGCACAAAGTGAAATATCAATAACACACAACACATAAGTTTTACCGAGAAAGCGTAAAGCTAAAAACCCCAACTATCATATATTACATATATCATGAATCATGAAACAATCTCATACAAAACTCTAATCCAAGAGCTCTCACTACAATACAATCGTCTCACACTGTCATACACAAATTAGCGAATACATGTGCCAATTTCCATGTCCAGACAGCCTGTCTCCTCTGCACAATCTCTGCAATCTGAATTCTCACAATGAATCGAATGAATACAATCGCCTCGTTTTCACATGCTCATAAGCATATCCAATGCATGTGTGAACAAATCACAATGGATAGCCAAATTTCCCTTTCACCTATTATCTCAACTGGATCTCCAATGGATTTACATGCATGTAGTTAACCGTGACGCATCTTCAGTTGCACGTGAGTTAACTGATTAACTAAACTCTCACTAGTGAAAATGAGCTTAACTCACTTAACTACACTTATAATTCTGTTACAATTCCAAATCACTCAATTATGAATGAGATAATAGATTAATATTTATTGTCTAATTTAATTAAGGGAAAAATAAATTAGACACATGTTTCTTGTTGAATTTTCAACACTCCCTCTGAACAAGAAAGGGATTATCCTTCACCCCAATCCTATCTCTATAATATTCAAATTTGCTCCTAGTGAGCGCCTTCGTCAGAATGTCCACATCCTGATCTTTCATAGGAATGTATTGAAGCAACATGATCTTCTGTTGCACAAAATCTCTAAGATGATAATACCGGATATCTATATGCTTAGATCTGTCATGAAACACAGAATTAATCAAGAGTTTAATGCAACTCTGATTATCACAATGAATCACTGTCGGATCTAAATGAGAACCAAACAAACCAACCAAGATCTTTCTCATCCAGATAGCCTCACATGCATCTTGACTTGATGCCATGTATTCCTCTTTCGCTGAACTGAGTGCCACAGATCTTTGTTTCCTGCTGTACCAAGAAACAACTGTAGATCCGATACTAAAGATCCCTCCTGATGTGCTCTTTCTGTCCGTTCGGTTGCCTTCCCAATCTACATCCGTGAAGCCATGCAACTTCACCTCATCCATCTATTTGTACCATAATCCATACTTAGATGTGCCCTTCAGATATCTCAGGACATGCTTACCCTCCTTCCAAAAGATATTGGTAGGCTTAATCATCGCTTGACTTAGTTGGTTAACCGCATAGCAAATGTTCGGTCTCATGTTCACTAAATACACTAGAAAACCCACTAACTGTCGATAGATAGTAGCATCCACTACCTCTCCAGAAGTAGCATCCTCTTTCCTCCAATTTCCTGGAAGAGGAGTATCCATGGGTTTGCATCCCTCCATGTGAAACTTACCCAGTATCTCTCTTGTATACTTTCCTTGAGACACAAAAATTTCACCATCTCGCTGCCATATTTCCAATCCAAGAAAATAATGAAGAAGGCCCAAATCCTTCATCTCAAACTCCTTTGCAAGGTCCTCCTTGCATGAGTGTATCAGTTTCTCATCACCAGTGAATATTAAATCATCAACATAAAGAACAATGATTAAAAACTTACCCTCCACCACAATTTGGTATAGGTTTGCATCCGCTTCACTTTTGGTGAAGCCCAATCTAGTGAAATAGTTGTCTATCCGAGTGTACCAAGCATGGAGTGCTTGCTTCAACCCATATAGTGCTCTCTTGAGTCTGTACACATGCAAATCTCTGTCAAAGGTCTCAAAACCTTTTGGATGTTCAATGTACACTTCTTCCTCAATGATCCCGTTGAGGAACATAGTTTTTACATCCATCTGATGAATGCACCAACCCATCTGCACTGAGAGTGCAAGGATGGATCTTATGGAAGAGTACCTTGTGACAAGTGCAAAGGTCTCATCATAATCTATCCCCTCTATCTGTGAGAAAACCCAGGCCACAAACCTGGCCTTGTATTTCTCCACACTCCCATCAATAGCTTGCTTTACCTTGTATATCCATCTCAATCCTACCACTGATATATCAATCAGTCTTGGGACAACATCCCATACATTGTTTTTGACAATGGAGTCATACTCCTCTACCATAGCATCAACCCAAGTGAGGTCCTACACTGCTTCCTGAAAGAAAGATGGTTCAGTCACAATACATTTTCTCATGAGAGCCATGTATCTAACAAATCGATCGGGAAACTATCTCTGTCTGTGCTATGAAATAGGGGCTCCTATATTCTGTGCAGCATCTAGTCTCAATCTATCAGCTTCCCTGGTGCACTTTCTGCCATTTCTGATGGATGGCTCTGCTTGAGTGGTTTCCTCCACTCCATGAACCTCCTCATGTGGTTGATCCACATCTTGAGACTCATCCTTGGGAACCAACAATTCATCTTCTGCATGCAATTCTATCTCCCTCTCAAGTGAAAACCGCATGGCTTTCCCCTCATCAAATTTTATATCCTGTCACATAACATTCATCTTACTGTTTGGAAAATACACACGATAATTATGGGGTGTTTCTGTGTACCCCACAAATATCCCAACTTCGGCAGTTGGTTCCAGCTTCTTTCTGGTATCCTTGCTCACATGCACAAAAACAAATGAGCCAAAAAAATTTAAATGCGAAACATCAGGTTTCTTACCAGTAAAAGATTCTTCAGGTGTAGTCATGCCAAGTACTCTATGAGGAAAACGGTTCTGCACATAAACCGCAGTATTGCATGCTTTTTCCCACAAATGCAATGGTAGGCCTTGATCATCAAACATCACTCGTGTTGCACCCACAATCGTTATGTTCTTTCTCTCTGCGACCCCATTTTTCTGTGGGTTATGAGGCATTCTGAGTTCTCTTCTAATTCCTTCTCTGTTGCAGAAGTCTTTGAATTCATTAGAGATGTATTCTCCACCATTATCACTCCTTAGAGTCTTCACTTTCTTCCCCGACTCTTCCTCCACCAATGCTTTAAACTCACGGAACTTTGAGAATGTTTGATCCTTCTTCTACATGAAGAATATCCATCATTTACGAGAAAATTCATCAACAAAAATAACATAATACCTGTGTTTTTTTGTTGAAGCAACCGAGAATGGTCCACACACATCTGTGTGAATTCTCTCCAGGATCACCGAAGCACGGTTCTCCTTTTCATGAAAGGTGGACTTTACATACTTACCTAGGGTGCACCCCTTGCACTGATCTGACTGAGAAAGTGTTCCCCTTGGAAGTCCAGTAGATATTTGTTGCATGATCTTCAAGGCTCCACGATGAAGATGGCTTAATCTCCTGTTCCATAATTCTCCCTCATCTCGGCTCACCACTGTTTCTTCCTTGCCTATCATGGCGCCACAACCATCTACCTGCAACATGTAGAGATTCTTAACTCGAATCCCTATCTTCTTGACTTGACCTATTTCTTTATGTCGCAGGTAGGCTATACCACTGCTAAAAACAACATCATAGCCTCTATCCTCCAACATTGCGACTAAGACCAAGTTTTTCTTCAGACCTGGAACATGCATAACATTTTTCAATTGAAATGGTTTACCTGAATCCCTCTGAAAGGTAATGGTACCAATACCAGTTGCACTGTATCATCCGTCGTCGCCCATCTCTATATGCATTATGAGATCTTTCTCCTCCAAGTCAATGAAAGACTCTCTATCTCTCGTCATGTGGAAGGAAGCGCCACTATCCAAATACCACACTGATCCCGATGCACTTGATTCCATGCATGCAATCAAAGCGAAGTCAAGCTCAAATTATGAGACAAGAGCCTCACCAGTTGCAGCTCCAGCAACCATCTTGTTCTTCTTCTTCCACGGACAGTTAGTAGTGAGATGCCCACGTTCATGACAGTGAAAACACTTCACTTTGGAAAAATCTAGCTTCTTGACTTTAGACTTAGAATTTGATTGGGATTTCTTCCCTTTCCCTTTCCTTGCCTTGGAAGTCAAAGAACAATCCTCTTCATCATCACGCTTTGATGAAGATCCATCTCTGGTGTTCCACCTGAACTCCTCTTGCACCAGATCCGACCATAGTCATTCCCAATCCGGTAATTTTTCCCTTCCATTGACAGAGTCTTGATAACTGTGCCAACTCTTAGGAAGCCCTAGGAGCACCAAGCTCACCAAATCATCACCAGCGAATGTTATTCCCACACTTCCAAGCTCATCCCGACATTGGACAAACTTTGTGAGATATTTTGGAATGGTATCGCCTTTCTCCATCTTGATCTTCCTAAGTTTATCTTTGAGCGCCAATTTCCTATGGTCGCTACTGTTTTGGAACAGATCTATCAAAACCTTCCACATTGCATATGGTGTGGTTTTCCCATGGAAACTTGAGACAATGTGGTCTCGTACTCCCTCCAATAGAATCCTCCTCGCCTTCGCCACTTTCTTTTGCCATGCATAAAGATTTGCAGTATCTGTCGCATCTGGCTTAGGAACATTTGCGTCAATGTAACCCTTCAAGCCATTGTCTTCGAGCACTGCCTCCATCCTATCCTTCCAAGCAATGTAGTTAGACCTGCCCTCGAGTTCATACTCCAACCTCAAGCTATTGAAAGACATTTCGATCTTGAATCAAGTGTCGCACCAAGAAAATCTTGCAAATTCGAATGTTATCCAACCCAAAACTCAACCCCTTCACTTTCCTCTTTCCCTGGGAGGTTTGCACCCCACCTGAGAGCAACCTAAGGGAAGTTTGCACCCTGCCTGTGTATAGCCTGCGAACTTGCCTGTCAAGTTCGCACCCTGCTCCACTGTAGCCTACGAGAATGCCCTGTCAAGTTCACACCCTGATCCACTGTAGCCTGCGAGAATGCCAATGAAGTTCGCACCCTGCTTCACTGTTAGGGTGAGAACATTTTAGATAGAAACATAATATATATAAATTTCAGTTCATGTAGTAATATTGGTTATTTTTTTAAAATAAAAATAAATCAAGTAAAAAGTTATTTAAAATATTTATATGTTGTTATATACATATTTATATATATAGTTATTTATTTCTTATTTAATTATTTTTAAGTGGCATGACAACATCTCTTTCATGTTAGGCTATATAGCACTTACTCTGCTGCAATCAATGCATATGTTGCCACGTTTTATTTAATTTTTTTATTATCATGTAAAGTAAATTTTAAGTTATGTGACATCTTTCTCATATTGGGCTATAGAGCACCTCATTACCATGGCTACAACTAAAGGATAATTTCAAATTAATTCACTGAAGGATGTTCTTTTAAGTTTACAGTTTTGGTTTGCTTATTAGTTTTCAAGGGAACGTTTCCATTTTCTCTAACATTTTTTACATTCTATCATCATATCATATTGGTTAAACCAGTACCAAATTATCACTTGTTGAGATTACATATTAGGTGTCTATTAGGGATTTTTTAGGGTGTTGAATTCGTATATGCATCCAAAAATTCAATTTCAACATTGCAAAATTGCAATTTCCAACAATTTCAGACAGATTTCGATGACTTAGAGTTTGATCTTATCCCAAAAGATAAATCATTGATATTAGTCTTTTAGAGTGAATTATATCACAAAGTACCTTAGAATTCATATTAAATATTTTTTAAAATAGTGAAAGTTATTATAGTTTAGTTAATAAAATTTATTATAATTTAATTATTAATTTACAATGAAGACAATTATTGCTAGTTGTTATTTAGATTTAATTATTTTTATTGTTCTTTAACACTCTAAATTTTATAAAGTAATATATATATATATATATATATATATATATTGGTCTATCAGACCTTAAGAAGGTAAGGGATATATATATTGGTCTATCAGACCTTAAGAAGGTAAGGGATTACTTGCAATTCTTTAGAATTTTGTTTCTGTGTTCAAAAATCATTAAGAGAAGCTTTCCAATATCACCATAGTTTTGTTGAATTAAAAGGTTAGGAAGGTTGGTAGTGTGACAAATATTTTAAAATTGAGATCTAATCTCAGTATAGGCTAGACAATCTAAGACAAAGTGTTTTTCATTATTTCATCCCATGACGTTGTAGGAATTGACCAACGCCCAATTTCACTATGGAGCTCATGAAAATTTGTTTTTATCTTAGCAATTCTTATTTTTTTCTTTACACTTATCAAAATAGAGAGATAATTTTGATCTTCTAGATTAGGGTTGATTACATCCTTATAATACCTTAATTTTCATTTTCCCTCTAACTCTTTATCACACCACATTTTTCCTTAAATTTTGATTTGATTATATTTTTAATAGTATCCTTATTTTTCAAAATGATGTCTTCCATTATTCCCCAATAGTTTAGCAAACTGGACATCTTTATGCCATCCTTTCTTGAGTTAATGGTAGTTACGACTGGATTTTGAAGCAATTTTAGGAAGTCTCTTGTCTTCCATGTTGTTTAACTTGTTCTTATAAATTAGGTATCTAGTCATAATCATGTTCTCAATGGGGGAGAGACTTTCCTCTAAGAGGATGGGATAGGGCATATTTCCTTTAATTTTGAGATTATAGGTTATAAAATCCTTTTGTATTTGCTTTATCTTTCTTGAGGATTCATGAGAGATACTACATCCCCAGAATTCACATCCATAAAGAATGACAGGCGTAACTAGAGTCTCAAAGAGAAGTTTCTTCTTATCCCAAATCCAAAGATCGACTGATTTACAATTGTTTTCAATCCCATAATAATCTTTTCATCCCCCAATAACCCTTTTCTTAATGCTATAATTCTAGTTGAGCTTGTGGTGAATATCGATTCCAAGATATTTGTATGAAGTCACTTCCTCCAAGTTTTTGTTTTCATATACAAAGGTATCATAAGTTATCTTATTGGATTTAATGATCATTACCTTAGTCTTGTCGGTATTAACAATCATACGCATATTGGAGAAAAAATAATTGACGATTCTTAGTTGGTTTTCAATATCGTGGGGACTCCTTGCCATAAGAACAATATCATCGGCATAAAGAAGAAGATTGATGACTATACTAGTGAGAGTAGGGCCGACAAAACCTACTTCTTCCAAGCAATCTTCTAACTTGTCAATGTATATTCCAAAAAAGGTAGGGGACAAGGGACAACCTTACTTGACTCCAATATCATAGTTAATTTCTTTCGACCAACCCTCACTATTTTTGAACTTGACAATATATTTGATTTCATATCTTATAATTTATATTAAATATCTTCATAGATAGTAAAACTTCTTAAAACTTAATATCTTAGTTAATTTGTCTTAAATATTATTGAAAATGGTAAGATTTATTATAATTTAGTTAATAAAATTTCTTTTAGTTTATATTAAATGTTTTTAAAAGTAATAAAACTTATTATAACTTAATAATTTAATTGTTTATTTATAATAAGAATAATTATTACTAATTGATTATAATATGGATAATTATTGCTAATTAAATATAATAAGGACAATTATTACTAATTAATTATTATTGGTATTATTAATTTCTATTTAATCTTATTCCTTCTTCACCATTATAACCATAAAATTTGTGTTTTATTCTCATGAATATAAAAAAAGTTTTATTCTCATGAATATAAAAAAAAATAAAGTAAAATATTTAAATTTTAAAAAGTTAAAAATAAGTTATAAAATAAAAAGATGTCAATAGAAGAATTAAAATATTTTATGAATATAAAATTTTATTATAAAAAAATGAAATTTTATAAAATAAAAATATAAAAGATTATAGATTAAAAAGATATTAAATGAAAACTTAATATTATATCATAATTAATTCCAAAACCTATACATTAACATTTTTTTCAAGTAAAAATGTAAAAAGAGTTGCTATGTAGTAATCATGACCATGATAGAGTACTATGCACCAAAATTACAAATATATTTTACTTAATAATAAATATTTTTTTCAACTGTATTTGAAAATGATCTAAACCAAAAAAAATTATTAAAACATAAATAAATGATATGCAGAAAGGTTATTATAACATAAACAAAAAAAAAAATGATATGCACCAATTTTTTTTATTAAAACATAAACAAATGATATGCAGAAAAGTTATTATAACATAAGCAAATAACATTATTTTATCATGGTCGGAACTGCTCACTCAAATCTCAAAAGGAGAAAAAGGAACACTGGAGACTAAAATAACGTAGCCTCCGGCTCAAATATGTGGAGATATAAAAACAAAGTTTTTAAAATTTATCATCATCATAACCACAGCGTATATATCAGAGAAATTTCGTTTGCCCTTTAACCTACGCCTGAAAAAAAACGCTAACGCTGACGTGCGATTATTGAAGTACAAGCGTTAGCGTCTTAAAGAAGGCCAAAGGACTCGCCACGGAATTACTTATAGATATTTCCGTGGTGGGGTGTGATTAAAGCCTCTGAATTGAATTCTCTGTACCTCTGCTCAGGGGATCGCTCATTCGTCTAGAGGTCAAAATCTGTAGCGATACGAGCGATTGCTAAAGTTAACAGCGGGAAAGAGCTCTCGAACCCTTAGCAGCGGTGACAGAAAGAATCTACAACGATGCTACAAAACGGAAACGGAGAGGAGAACAGATCCTCCAATACACAGGTCGATGCTCTTCCTTTTTCTTACAGACAAATCCACTACATAGATTTAATTTTACATTGCATTAATTATCATCGAAGATTTTTTTTGCAATGAGAGGTGGCAGAACATGCAGCGTTATGATTTTTTTTCTGTGATATTTCAAATTTCTGTGTGAATGCTGAAAGCTACCGGCTAATATATTTGGAAACTAAGTTTGATGGATGAAAGCCAGGGCCATCATTATTTTGAAACTAAGTTTGATGGATCCTCGAAGGACACCTTATTTGCAACCATGTATGAACGCTGTTCTCCACAACGAACCATGTTTTTCATTAATTGCCTCCGCTTTCACATGTCCACATCACCTGCCAGCTCACCCTACGAATCCACATTCTCCTTTCGCCATAGTATATATCAGACATCCAGCTAGACATGTCCTCTGCAAGGCCGGCCGGTGTTGTCTCTGGCGGCTTCCAACGACGGATTCCTGTGCTTCTTGGGACACCGGGAATCCAAACCGGCCATATTCGTCTGCAACCCCATGACTACCGGCGTCTGGTTTAAAATATTTTACAAAATAATAATTTTTTTGTGTGGTGAGATTGAGATTTAATTCTGTTTTTTTAGTCAAGAATACACCTTGAGGGGATGGATGGTTGTTGTTTCACTAACTGATTGATCCACCCACTGTTTTCTCTCTTCCTGGCTGGCTGGAAGTGGTCCAACTTCTTGTTTTACGTAGAAAGATTATATTAAATGAGCTAGTGACCTATACAAACATAAGTAGATCAAAGCCCACTCTCATGTTCATCAATTTACATAACTCAATGAGTTAATTTTGGTTCTCATCAATCTAAAGTTCACTTGAGTCATGTTAAGTTGTCATTTTGGTTGGTGATTAAATCACCCTCCATCAAATCTTTCTCTGAAATAAGGGGAAATTCGGTGAGGTAAATCTCTAAGGGTTAAATCAATCAATGAAACCATTGGCCTAAGTTATGTTTTCCACTAGGAAGCCATAGGCTAAAATTCATTTAAGTCCAATAAAGTTACTAGTTTCTATTTTGTTTAGTAGTTGAACCACCCTCTATTTAGATGTTATAGAGAAAAGGAGGAATCCATTGAAATTTTCCTTGAAAAAAAAGTGTACATACACATTAGATTTTTGGCCCATTCCACTAAGGTGTATAGTTCGAGGTAGTTGCAAGATACTTGTTTTGACTCATTGAGTCATTCTCGTCTAGTATGGCGGGGTTAGCCACCCCAATATGCAAGTTACTCTCATCCTCCATCTATAAAGTTGAGGAAGGGAGAATTTATTTCTATGGAAAAATATATATAGATACAAATATATATATTATAAATAAATAATTGATATTCTAATTTAGTGTACAAATAAATTTTAATTACATGTATAAAATTTAATGTTGAGGTAAATCTTTAAGGGTTAAATTAATCAATGGAATCATTTGCCTAAGTTATGTTTCCCACTAAGAGGCTATAGGTCAAAATTCATTTGAGTCTAATAAGGTTACTAGTTTCTATTTTGGTTAGCAGTTGAACCACCCTCCATTTAGATGTTCTAGAGAAAAGGGAGAATCCATTAAAATTTTCTTTGAAAAAAAGTGTACATACACACATACACATTAGGTTTTTGGCTCATTCCACTAAGGTGCGTAGTCTGAGGTAGTTGCAAGATACTTCAACTGTTTTGACCCATCCAGTAAAGTGTGTTCTCTCATGCACTCGTGGAGTTATTCTCATCTATTATGGCGGGGTTAGCAACCACAATATGCAAGTTACTCTCATCCTCCATCTATATCTCAAGGTGAAAAATATATATCGGTGTTATATATCTCAATAGAGGTCCTCTCCGATGTGCCTCGGGATGCCTTGACCTATAGAGGACCTCGGAGTTATGCACCTATCGGCTATAATCACAAGGTGAAAAATGACGCACAAGGTAAGGGAATGCTAGACTAGGCTGAGGTTACAGGAAAAACTACACAGAGCAATCAGAAGGATTCTCCCCAGGAGCCTTCTTATGCCCACTACTCACGGAATCTCAGAAACTACTCATTCCCCACGTAGCTACAACAGTCTTGTTTTCTTTTTCTACTATATTTTCATAGTCTCTGCAATGATAGCTCAGCTTATGGTCTGCTTGAGATGAAAGCAGCATTATTGAGTCAGTATATTTTGCTCATGTAGCTTCACTGCGATTTTTATGTCAATTGTAATTTTGGTGCAAAAGCACAGGCAAACATGGCAAGGCGTGAACATTAGTAGACCACCTATGTTGGTTTCCCTTTTGTGGCGACACAAGTGGATGACACTTGTCTCTGTATAGTTTTTTTGTTCATATTAATATAAGGCTCCTTTTATTCACAAAAAAAAAAAAAATGTATTAATACATTGATGAGATAATACATTAATGTACTAATGTATTAATGTCTTCTCCCCAGGCAAAACTGCATAGAGCAATCAGAAGGATTAAAGTATTAAGAGTGTGTTTGGCTCCATCTTGCAAATTTCGAAAAAAAAAATTATTTTAATTTGTTTCTATGGAAATATATTTTAATTTGTTTCTATGGAAATATATATATATATAAGCAAATAATTGATATTTTAATTTAGTGTACAATTAAATTTTAATTAGATGTATAAAATTATTTATTTACATAAATTTATTGATAATTATATTATTTAATAAGTGTATTATTCTATGAGACCATTTTTAATATAATCTCTCTCTC
>ML794070.1:149563-166551 GCA_009831015.1 Picea engelmannii
GAAAAATGACACACAAGGTAAGGGAATACTAGACTAGGCTGAGGTTACAAGAAAAACTACACAGAGCAATCAGAAGGATTCTCCCCAGGAGCCTTCTTACGCCCACTACTCACGGACTCTCAGAAACTACTCATTCTCCATGTAGCTACAACAGTCTTGTTTTATTTTTCTACTATATTTTCATTGTCTCTGCCATGATAACTCATCTTATGGTCTTATTGAGACGAAAGCGACGTTATCGAGTCAGTATATTTTGCTCATGTAGTTTCACTGCGATTTTTATGTCAATTGTAATTTTGGTGCAAAATCATAGGCGAACATGTCAAGGCGTGAATATCAGTAGACCACCTATATTGGTTTCCCTTTTGTGGCAGCACATGTGGATAACACTTGTCTCTGTACATTTTTTTGGTTGATATTAATATAAGACTCTTTTTATTCACAAAAAAAAATAATGTATTAATACATTGATGGCAAGGATGATTTTAAGGATGGAAATTTATTTTAAAATGTAGAAACCTTGGCCAATCTTACTAATCCTTCATATGTCAACTATAAATGTTTGGCGATGTTTTTGTAAAAATATTCAAATTTCTAAAATATTTATATAGGTTTTATAAAATTTTGGCAATTTTTAAGGTAAAATAATTTTATCCTATAGAATTTGGGCGAATCATTTTTAAAATAGTGAATCTCGTTTTTGGAAAAACCATGGAAAATTAGCCCATGAGCGAACTTTAGCCTCTAAAATCATTCCTGATTGATGGGATAATACATTAATGTACTAAAGTGTTAATGTCTTCTCCAGGAAAAACTGCACAGAGCAATCGGAAGGATTAAAGTATTAAAAGTGTGTTTGGCTCCATCATGCAAATTTCGGTTAAAAAAAAAAAATTAATTTATTTCTATGAAAATATATATATAGATATAAATATATATATTATAAGTAAATAATTGATATTTTAATTTAGTGTACAAATAAATTTTAATTAGATGTATAAAATTAATAATTTACATAAATTTATTGATAATTATATTATTTAATAAGTGTATTATTCTATGCAATTTTTGTGATGTTAAGGTAGTGTAGAATGAAAAAACACATTTTCCTAGAATGTCTCCATACATGAAGTGTTAGTTTCACAATATTGTTACTTTCACAATATTTGTAACAATATGGATCTTCATAACTTGTTAATTTATGAAAGCCACTAAGATCTAGATTAAAGTTGATCACAATTAAAGATAATCGTCATCACAATAATACCTATTTGATAAATATATGATCAATGGATTTAGGTGTCTCCTCTTGTACCAACCAAGCCCTTTGAAACCAATCACGCTAGCGATATTTGACTTAAATAAGTTGAAGGACATGAGGGACATGGTGGTGGGAATGCTATAAATATATAGGTGAAAAATGACACACAAGGTAAGGGAATGCTAGACTAGGTTGAGGTTACAGGAAAAACTACACAAAGCATTCAGAAGGATTCTCCCCAGGAGCCTTCTTACGCCCACTACCCACGGACTCTCAAAAACTACTCATTCCCCACGTAGCTACAACAGTCTTGTTTTCTTTTTCTACTATATGGTTTGCTTGAGCCGAAATATGCGTTATCGAGTCAGTATATTTTGCTTGCGATTTTTATATCAATTGTAATTTTGGTGCAAACGCACAGGCAAACATGGCAAGGCGTGAACATGAGTATACCACCTATGTTGGTTTCACTTTTGTGGCGGCACAGGTGGATGACACTTGTCTCTGTACAGTTTTTGGTTGATATTAATATAAATCTCTTTTTATTCACAAAAAAAAAAATAATAATGTATTAATACATTGATGGGATAATACATTAAGTATTAATGTCTTCTCCCCAGGAAAAACTGCACAGAACAATCAAAAGGATTAAAGTATTAAATTATTAAAAGTGTGTTTAGATCCATCATGCAAATTACGAAAACAAAAATTATTTTAATTTATTTCTATGGAAATATATATAGATATAAATATATATATTATAAGTAAATAATTGATATTTTAGTTTAGTGTACAAAAACATTTTAATTAGATGTATAAAATTATGTATTTACATAAATTTATTGATAATTATATTATTTAATAAGTGTATTATTCTATGTAATTTTTGTGATGTTAAGGTAGTGTAGAATGAAAAACACATTTTTCTAGAATGTCTCCATACATTAAGTTCTAGTTTCACAATATTTTTATTTTCACAATATTTGTAACAATATTGATCTTCATAACTTGTTAATTTATGAAAGCCACTAAGATGTAGATTAAATTTGATCACAATTAAAGATAATCATCATCACAATAATAACTATTTGATAAATTTATTATTAATGGATTTAGGTGTCTCCTCTCGTACCATGGAGTTTCGAACGTGGGTCTACAAACAAAACCAGGCCCTTTGAAACCAATCATGCTAGCGAGATTTGACTTAAATAAGTTGAAGGACATGGGGGACATGGGGGTGGGATTTGATCCACATATGTGAGCACAATTCATGATACCATTTTTAACATAATATCTATGGAAATATATATATATATGAAATATATATATATATATATATATATATATGAAAAAGGTAAGGGAATGTTAGACTAGGCCGAGGTTACAGGAAAAACTGCACAGAGAAATCGGAAGGATTCTCCCCAGGAGCCTTCTTACGCCCACTACTCACGGACTCTCAAAAACTACTCATTCCCCACATAGCTACAACATTCTTGTTTTCTTTTTCTACTATATTTTCATAGTCTCTGCCATAATAGCTCAGCTTATGGTCTTCTTGAGCCGAAAGCGGCATTATCGAGTCAGTATATTTTGCTCACATAGTTTCACTGCGATTTTTATGTCAATTTTAATTTTGGTTCCAAAACACAGGCGAAAATGGCAAGGCGTGAACATCAGTAGACCACCTATGTTGGTTTCCCTTTTGTGGCGGCACAGGTGGATGACACTTGTCTCTGTACAATTTTTTGGTTGATATTAATATAAGGCTCTTTTTATTCACAAAAAAAAATAATGTATTATTACATTGATGGGATAATACATTAATGTACTAAAGTATTAATGTCTTCTCCCCAGGAAAAACTGCACAGAGCAATCATAAGGACTAAAGTATTAAAAGTGTGTTTGTCTCCATCATGCAAATTTCGAAAAAAAAATTATTTTAATTTATTTCTATGGAAATATATATATTATAAGTAAATAATTGATATTTTAATTTAGTGTACAAATAAATTTTAATTAGATGTATAAAATTATTTATTTACATAAATTTATTGATAATTATATTATTTAATAAGTGTATTATTCTATGCAATTTTTGTGATGTTAAGGTAGTGTAGAATGAAAAAACACATTTTCCTAGAACGTTTCCATACATGAAGTGCTAGTTTCACAATATTTGTAACAATATTGATCTTCATAACTTGTTAATTTATGAAAGCCACTAAGATCTAGATTAAAGTTGATCATAATTAAAGATAATCATCATCACAATAATAACTATTTGATAAATTTATGATCAATGGATTTAGGTGTCTCCTCTCGTACCATGGAATTTCGAACCTGGGTCTACATACAAAACCAGGCCCTTCGAAACCAATCCAGTTAGCGAGATTTGACTTAAATAAGTTGAAGGACATGGGGGACATGGGGGTGGGATTTGATCCATATATGTGAGCACGGTTCATGAGACCATTTTTAATATAATCTCTTTGGGTGTAACTACATGTTCAATCACTACCTCAAGGTGTCCCCATGGCTCCATGTTAAGTCCTGATTGGAATTGAATCTTTACCTATGGTGAAAACTCCTCACTTTCCACCATTAGACCCAAACCCTTTGGGAAATTTATGATCAATATTAACAATATAAAAATTAAATCTTTAAAAAAACAAATAATGAGAATATATGTAGAGAGAAAACCAAATACATACATATTAAGTTTTTTTTACTTTTTATTGTTTAACCATGAGAATTAGTAACTTGTCGGAGTGATCTAGGCTATGCCCATGATCAAACCTACTTGTTGACACTATAAGCCAAGAATATATCCAACAACCTACAAGTGAGATATATCAATAACTTGTGACTTAGTAAGACACATCGGAGTGGACCTTTATTGAGATATATAAAATTGTAGTTTTTAAAGTGCGTCATCATTCTTAACTCAAACCTCTTCCACATCTTTTAATTTTTTGTAAAATTATTAAAAAATATCATTGTAACTTAATCTTTAATTGTAAATTAATTATGGTGAGTGCATGGAGCTAGTGGATGTTCTAGATGATATAAAAAACTTGCTCATGTTATGGAAATTTAGAACATGAAAGTGTTTGAATAGGTTTGGTTTGAGAAGTCCCTATCCTTGAAACTCGGTTGGCATGTTGGTTAGGTGAACAAAATGTGTGCATTCTATTAAGGAATAAAAATATTTTTTATTCAACAAAACACTTGTGAATTTTTTAAGCATATTTATTTTTAGTTCAAAGCAACGCATGCCCATCCTAGCCATGATTGATTCACTTCATTCCCTCATTGTTAGTCCAAGAACATGGTCATGCTCTGAAGAGGAGACTTCCTTAAGCCTATGGATTTCAGACTCATTGGTGAAATTTGCATTGTGTTTGAGAAACTGGAAATGAATTGTTAATCCAAGAACGTGGTCATACTCTGAAGAGGAGACTTCCTTAAGCCTACGGATTTCAGACTCATTGGTAAATTTTTCATTGTGTTTGAGAAACTGGAGATGAACTTGCTTTGGTTGGAATATTTGGAAGGAAAATAACTCCAAGTAGAAGGCATTATCCTCATTTTTTATTTACTCCATTTAATTTGTATTTCCATATGTTTTTTTATATCCATTTACATTTTATTTTTAATATCTCACCACAATGGTTTTAAAATAGCTACCCAAAATGATATACCACATTAAGCAATCATTAATATTTAGCAATAGGTTAATAATGACATGGAGAATATTATGTGAAATTTTGAATGTTTCTAGTAGTTAAAGTTGACTATGTTAGGTTATGTTAGGTAGGAACCATATTTATTAAAGCTAGCCATGTTAAATAGGAACAAGATAAACACTATGTAAAAGGATATATAACGTGTCCATCTATTAGAGAAATAAAGACATGGATCTATTTTCGGATCATATAGTCTAATGTGTTTTCTTTTGAAAGTCCCATTTTACTTTTCATTTGGTATAAGAGTCTTCAATCAAAACATCATTCATAATGGAATTATGGTTCTATGGTTATTTGTTAGGACCGCTCACCCACCCACCCACCTAGATTTCCTTCATCTATAGTGTTGGATTTCCTCTTTGAGGATTCTAGTGTATTTACATTAGGCTCTAATTTCTTTTGGATTGAATTCCCACCCAGACTCCCTTTTTATTTTAGCTTCAAGTTCCTTTTTGAGTTCTCACCCCACCCTAGAATTAAAAAGGGATCCACTCCATTATAAACAATTTACATTTAGTAGAAAATGTACAAAATGATTTTGGATCATACTTGGTTCCTCAATCCACCCATTATCACACCTCCTTTTATTCTAGGTTCCTATTTGAGGTTCTCATCTCTGCCCCAAATTCATAATGAGATCCACTCTCAAAACCATAATTTACAAGAAAAAACAACTCTGTTTTGGTAAGTTCTACAACACCATTTATTGGTCATCGACGGATTATCCTATTTGGAAATCCATAATATTTATAATTTTTTTGAAGAATCTGTCAAATATACTACACAAATCATTTTCACATCCTATCACTCTTTTCCATATGTTGTAACAACTCATTCCTTTCCTTGATTTTTGTTTATCTTCACCTTCTCACTTTCTAGCCTTCCAACGACATTTTTGGACCTTTTCACATATCCCAATGAATTTTCCTCTCAAATGCCATGTCACTATTCCATTGTTTAGCCATTTGTACCCTCCCCTTGATTTAGTTATTTATCCAATATGTATATGGTCACTCTTCTTAGTGTCACTCTGTCGCTACTCAGTGTCTCACCTAACTTGGAAATATTTTTCTCCTTATTGAACCCAACAAGATTTTTGAGTTCCTCCTCCATATTAAGCTCCTCTTTGATATCCTCATGCATAATCCACCCCCAATTCCACAACTCATATTCATCACACCATAATGGTGGAAACATAATAACCTATCTATTGCACCCACTTTTAAGGCCATTTTAGTTTCACAATCCTTACCTTTGTCTCGCTCCATGTATGTTCCCTCTCACAAACATTCTTGATTGATGGGAATTGCACCATTCTAGGACACTACAAATCTCATGTGACTAGATCGTATTGATGTTGTCACCTCTCTAGCCTAACCATTCTATATTTGTTATTGAGATTGTCTATTCTACCATTATTGATGTCTTAGAGCCATCACAATTGAACACACCTAAATATATTTTTCATCTCACACCCTATCTCCCCATTCCCAAGGCATCATCCCATACACTTCCTCTCGTGTAACTTCCTTTATTTCCATCCCTTCTTCACCGTCACCCTTCCTCTATATTGTACCATATGGCCCCACTTCCATTGTAGATCTGATGGTCTCTCATATTCCTACATTTGAATCCCTTCTTACCTCTTCAACACACATGCTAACAACCTACAACCTACACATCTGATGGAATCTCCATAGCTACAAAAACATACTGAGTTTCCCATGACCACTAGATCCTATTTTGCATTAAATATGTTGGTCAATCTACATCATGGCATTGGCTTGGACATGCCAATATCAATTCCTCCTTCATGATATCCCTTCATCTATATTGGTCCTTGTGACCTCCCCTTCTATTGTTTCATCCCTAACTGCCAACATTATTGAAATTGTGGCCCATTCAAATCCTTTACATGCACAAAGAATTTTCTACTATTAATTTATTTTTAGTTAGAGATCATTGTTAGCTTTTAGGGTTACTCCAAAAGTGTTTTCACCTAGCTAGGAGAGAACTAGGTCTCTAATTCCCTTAACAATGTTTCATGGAAATATGAATACATATGTTTGGGTGCATGTTGGACCTTGGTTAGAGTGTTGGATGACACCTTTACCTAGGAGGTTGTCACCTTGATCGATATGATGACTAACCCATTGGGTTCACACAGTGGGAGAGTGTATTGCTTAATTAGGGAGAGTGTTGGAGTAGGAAATTTTGGGAGTTAAGCGCAATAAGAGAGGAAGAATGAACCGAAGGAAAAAACGTGTTCCAGAAAAGAAGGAACACCAGCGTGACAAAGGGAAAAAGAAGCAGTGTGTCAGAAAAGAAGGAAGATCGGTGCAAGGAATGGTTGGATCAAAGACAAACCGCATGGAAGGCAGTTATTAAGTGAACAAGTGGAGTCCACTTAGAGTTATGGTTTTGGATTCATAGTGTAATGGTTTTAACCCATTTTTTAGTATAAATATGATGTATGAGGTAGATAGAAGATATCTTAGCACGAGCTACCCTTGAACTTGTGCGCGATGAGTCTATTTTGGAGAGTCCTTTTTTAGTCTGAGTTTTTTTTATTGTTGAGAGCTGCATAGCTCATATGGATTCAATGTTGAGATGTAACTGAGGGTCAGGTCACAAGCTGTGGAGCTTGGTGCAACGCTAGTCAGCTTCACCATTCATAACTTCTGATCTAATGCACATGATGCAAGACTATTTTCATGAGGAATAAGAAATAAGCATAATATCTTTGTGGATGTAGCCCGAGGGGGTGAACCAAGGTAAAAATGGTGTCTTTATGTGTGATGCGTCCTTTTTATATGCTTTATGATTAATGAATAGTTAGATGAATGCATCTGTTAGGGTTTATTTACAGCGCGCACTAGTATAATGAATGTTGTTGAATGGATAAAATGATAGATCTGATGAATGTTATGGTAGAATTCATGTTAAAGTAGAGCAGTAGTAGAAAGAACATCCCCAATCCCTTCCATGACTGCATACATCTACGTCTTGTAGTCACCCATAAACCATTTTGGGTGAGACTATGTTGTGCACTCTGTGCGCGGTGTAGCCTTCTAGTTTACCAGAAGGGTCGAAGGTGAAAAGGGTTTTGTTGGAGAACTAAGGTACAACCCGATTCAACCCATACATCCAACAAATGGTTTCATTTTCAGTTGGAACTCATAAGGGCAGCCTAGAAGGAATTTGGTGAAGAATATGAAGTGGTAGAAAGGGATGTTCATGCCATGGAATCCTATGAAGCAAGAGATTGAAAGATGGTTGGAGACAAAGAAACTAGAGTTTGGGCAAAAATATAATAAGGGTTCTAGGTACACACCGCACCAGTATATGCAGAGGTATGTGTTTACTAATTTGCATGAAGCATATTTATGTTATTTTCCAAAGTTATTACAAGATTTGTTATTAAGGTTGAAGGATACCCATATGACTAATCAGATTAGAAAAATAGAGTGGATTGTTGAAAATATTGTGTGATTGGAAAGGGTTAATAACAATTTCATGAGCACGGTAGATTTTTTGTTAGACAGTATTATTGTAGGGTTTATTATTGAATTTGTAGTAGACACAATGAAGTCATATACTGCTACAGAGAAGGATTTCTTGAGGGGACCTAGAGGGAGGTACATCAGGTCACTTTACACATCGATCAAGATCTTACTACATGATAAAGGCGTGATGACCATGGAATCGGACAACTAGATCACTCTACACACATGGGGGAGTTGGGGGAAGGAATAAGGAATATCCGATATATGGAGAAGGCTCTAGAGAGTATCCCGAAGAAGGAAGCAATGGGCCCCATCATGATGGATGATGAACAGAACAAGGAGATCATAAGGAAAAAAGGTGTGACACACAGCGGACAACACTACCAGTATAAGATGAATAGAAAAAAGAGGGTAGTAGCCCAATGAGAGGGCTTGGACAACGATGAGGAAGAGGTAGATGATCCTTGTGCCACGAGGCAGATTCAGGATATCTTACAGGCCACATATGAGAGGAAAACCAGAGGTCATGGGTTTGGCCCAGAAGAAGGATATCCATTCCAGATCTAAATTAGTGTGGAACCCACAACCCCATGTGCGACTAATATATTTGAAGAATAAAAACTTGTTAACCAACAAGTTATTAATGATAGAATAATATCTACAGAACGTGGGTCCAGTAGCAGAAGTGCAAGTTCAGTAGGTAGCAATCAAGTATCTACACTGCGTAGAGGTGGTATTTCAACAAACTTCACAATGGCAGGACGAGATCCAACTATTAGGTTACCATAGTTATGAAGGGATGGGTCAGATGATCCATAAAAGAATTTGTTTATCAGTGAGAAGATATGGGTAGAAAAGAAGTTTATAGATCAAGATATAAAGTTTGCGCAATTGGCAATCACATTCAAAGATCGTGCATTAGATTGGTACATGGGTCTCGGAGGAAATAACCCTACGGGGGAACCTACAACTGTAGAAGAGGTCAAGAGGCAACTAATCAATGAATTTTAGATTCCAAGCTCAATGGATCAGTTCATGAATGAGATGATAGAGATTATGCAGAAGTTGGGAGAATCATTCTGGGAGGTTGATCGGAAGTTTAAAAGACTCAAAGGTAAGTTGAATTTCCCTATTACTAATATGCAACATAGACATGTGTTTGTTAATTCATTGTTGCCACACTTGAAGTATCCTTTGAGGCAACAAAAATTTTAGAACCAGGCTGAAGCTCTGGAAGCAACCTTACAGTTAAAGGAAAACTAGTACAAGCATATAGATCCAGCTGTGGAAGAGCTAAAGAAATATATTAAGAACTTAGCATTCCAATTGAATCAAAATAAAGGTAAGGAGAAAAGAGAGGATATCTGGTGTACAATATGCAGGACACAAGGCCATCATAAGAATGGTTGTCCATTATTTACGCAGTATATAGGAGTGGGTATGCCAAATCCTTTAGCTTTAGGAGGACCATGTTGTGATATTCACAAAACACATGGGAATGATCCCTATCATTTCCCCCTAATGCAGAAATATCAGATAGTATCGAAGAGTACATTTTGTAGCTTTTGTAAGTCAATTGGACACGAAGACAAGGACTGTAGAACCTTGGATATGATGAAAGAAAGGATTGCAGATACATACAAGGTGCGGGAAGAAAATGTAACAGGAAAACCTACGCAACAATCGTAGTATAATAGTGTGTAGTAGCCACAGTACAATAATGCACAACAGTTTGTAGCACAACCACAGTATAATGCACAATAGTTTTAATGGAAACAAAAATATAATCTCGCAAAATAGTGCATAGAACCACCGTAGTACAATAATGCGTAGTCACAGTATAATAAGGGACCTCAGTATAATAAACCACGCAAAGATAATCAGGGAAATAGAGGAGGATGTCATGGAGGAAGAGGCTTTGGAGGAGGTTGAGGACCAGTAGTTTGTCATAATTGTCAGAAACTAAGGCACTGTGCAAGAGACTTCCCACAACCACCTGCGACATGTATGTATTGTCATGCAACATACCATGAAACAAAATATGTTTACAAATAATTCTACTCTAAGATACCTAGTCAATAAGCCAATGTTGGGGGGAAGGATATGCAGATGGCTACTTTGTTTTCAAGAGTTTGACTTTGAAGTTATGGTGAATCCTAGAAAATTGAATGCATGACCAGATCACTTATCCAAGATAACTAATGGAGAAGAACCCAATAACTTGGAAGACAACTTTTGAGATGCACAATTGTTTTCAATACAAATAGTGGATGAGTATTTTGTTGACATTATTGAGTTTTTGAATACATGCTTTGCACCAAGAGAATTTACTACTGCGCAGAAGAAAAAATTGGTGGTCGGAGTTGTAGATTATCAGTTTATTGCAGGTCATTTATACAAACTTGGAGTAGATAACATCTTAAGGAGATGTGTGATGGAGCATGAAAGGTATGTCATTTTAGCAAAATAAAATGAAGGGATTGTTGGAGGACACTACGCAGGAAAATCTACCGTGCAAAAGGTGTTGTGTGTAGGATTATGGTGGCCAACCATTCAAGAGGATTCAAAGGAATATTTCTAGAAGTATGATGTTTGTCAAAGATTTTGGAAGCCATTGAGGAGGGATGAGGTGCCCTTGAGACCTCATGTTACTTTGCAAGTATTTGATAAGTGGGCAGTAGAATGTGTAGGTCCAATTAATCCACCCTCCAGAAGATCATGAGACAGATATATTATTACAGTGACAGAATACTTGACCATATGGGATGAGGCAACACCAATAAAGGATTGAAGTGCAGAGATTGCAACATGCTTTTTATTTGAACAGGTAGTCACAAGGTTTGGATGTCCAAGAATATTGATGAGTGATCAAGGGACTCACTTTATTAACATCACAATTGAAGAAATGTTTAAGGAGTTTAATATACATCATCAGAAGGGCATTGCTTATCATCCTCAAGCTAATGGAATAGTGGAAGCCTTTAACATGATTTTGGAGAATTCCTTGACAAATATTTTCATTGTAAATAGGGATGAATCGGATTTGAAGGTACCAGTATTACTATGGGATTACATAACTACATTCAAGAATCTCATTGGGAAGACACCCTTTATATTGGTGTATGGACAAGAAGCAGTAGTTCCCTTAGATTATTTGATACCAAGTTTGCACATTGCAACAATTACAGATATGACAGAAGGGGGTGTAGCATAGGAAATATTGGCTCAACTGATGGAATTAGAAGAGGACATAATCCTAGCAGGTTTCCATCAAGAGGTATAGAAAGCAAAGGCTAAAGCATGGCATGACAAACATATTAAGAAGAATAATTTTAAGGAAGGATATTTGGTTCTCCTTTATGAAAGTAAGTATTTGCAGCACCCAGAGAAAGCTTAGAATGCATTGGCTAGGGCCATATCAGATAAATTCTTTCATAGATGGTGTTGTACAACTGTAAGACTTAGCAGGTAAGGAAATCCAAGGACTAGTGAATGGTAATCGTCTGAAACTATATAGGGGTAGTCGACCCACTAACCCTCAGTAGTTGTAGTGCAGCAAGTATACTTGTACATATTGTAAATAGTAGGAGTGAAAATAAGAAAAAGGAAAATAAAACTAGTGTTATTGGACAAATAGGTAAGTGCGTACATGAACTAATCTCCCTAACTTCAACAAGAAATTAGAACAAAACAAGACAAAATACAAAATTTTCCTTGGGTTTTCATTGTAAAGTATACTAGCTTAATGAGGGATAAATGACATACCATTTAAACGTTGTTTGATCCTTTCTAGCATCCTCCTTGATCCATATCAGGGATTTTGGAATGTCGAACCTGTAGAAAGACACAAACCAATAGAGTCAAAGAAACTATATATACTCTAATGAAACATATGCATAAGATCAAGGAGTTATGCAATAAAAATAGGGACACTTTTATAGGAAAGAAATGTACTACCGTATTATATTGATGAAAGTGGAGAATACAACCTATGCCTTGATGTTGCAAATTACCTTCTGATCGCCCTTTGATTCAACACACACTTATTGCTCCAATGCTTTTGATAAAAACCATAAAAAACCTGACTTCGAAAGCTTAAAGCAAAACTATCACAAGAACAATCTTCAGCTGAACTTTCCACACATGAGCTAGACTAACTTTTCTCATGAAATATCCCTCCTTATATAGAGTGAAGGGAAAGGAATGAAGGGATTAAGATAATCCCACTAAATCATAAAAGTGGGTGAGATCGAAACTGATCAGAGGCCACCTCATCCTTTCAAATATTCTATCCTAGAACCTTCGAGAAATTTCTCATTTTTCCTTTGTATAAATATCGTCACACCGTTAATACTGAGAAATCTCTGACAATGTTGCAAGCCATTGTGGTTCAAACTGCGTCGGTCCTATATCATCATACCTTTAACATTGATCAAGGTGTGACAATCCTTATTTACAAGGTTTTGCACTAAGGAAAAGACAATTCCATCTTTTTGGGAAAGTTTTATTTCTTCAACATTCTTCAAGGAATATGGAAAATGATCTTTCTTCTAATAGGCGATACACATACTATCAGTGGTCACGAGAGTGATGAAAATAATGTGTAACATAATTCCCCCCAAATTATGAAGCTGGAAAAGAATGGCAGTTGAAATACTTTGTAGAGTATGTGTGTCGAGAAAAAGGAGCACATCGGTTGAAAACCTATCAATAACCAAGCATCACCATACTAATATACCATTACTGAGGTAGGAATTCCTATATTCATAATACGAGTGACCCCAATCATACATTGTGAATCCATGTCATTATGATTCAACTTAGCCACGTGAAATACATTGTGGATCTATGCTATAGAGACTCAAATTTGAACATAGCCACGAGACTACACAGTGGATATATGTGTCAATAAATACTCACGGATACTCCATCGCAACCTGGATCCACGTGACAGTATCTAGGTTCTTCATTTCCATCATCCCGAAGTACGAATCTATCCATGCGATTACAGATGTTGAAGTTGAACATGGTAGAAACCACTTGATTATCGGTCATTAATGAATATCGTTAACAAGTGCGAGGGAAATCATCATTAATGTCAATGAATCCCAAGGTACTCTAGTACAATCCAACGAATGTGAATTATTGAGCTGAAGTTGAACACTCGATGGAATCTTTTGATCAGGGGCTAACGATGTAAACCCACTATCAAAAATGGGGAAACCTGCCATTGAGGCATGCAAGCTCCAAGGTACTAATTAGTTTCTAAGTATAATTCTTGGATAATGAGTTGAAGTCGACATGAAAAGACTCATCACAGGAGGGCCTTAAAGTATCCCCCATAAATGACACGAAACATGTAACATATTTGAAGTAGATCAGAGCATAAAGTGATTCAGGACTGACTCAGGGAAGGATGACATGGTAAGAGTTTGAGGACTGCAGATGTTCAACTCGATAGAAGGCTCGTTTCGATTGAACTTATCTTAAACATATAAATGAAACGAAAATTGTCTTGGCAACATTAACTAAAAGAGTATTAATATATAGACTTGTGGATGATCAAATGAGAGACAAATGGATTTCCCAACCCAGATACAACAATGAAAAGGGGTGTCATGTTCAAGAGCGACTTATTGCCACTAACATAGATACAGATATACATTTCTTTCCCAATTTCCCCCGCCATTTCTTGAAAGTACCTCTTTATTTTTACATAATCTTGAGGAGGATAACAAATGCTTGAATTATAATCTCATCCTTCGGATGAGTCCCTCAAAGTATTTTTAACAAACCCTAGGAAGGAGTGTTTTTGTCCCATATGGGGCTTTCGAGGCTTGTTTTACACATCCAAAGAAAGTAAACTCAATGCTTTTTCATATTTAGAGAGTCTGAAAAACACTTAAAGGAAACTCCAAAATGTCCTTTTTCATAAAGTAGTCTGATGAGACCAAAAAAGAGATAGTCTACCGCTCAACAGATGTTTTCTTAAAATACTTTAACAAGCGTGAAAAGGACAATATCGCTCGACAATCGTTTCATGTTTAGGGAGTTTGAAAAGAGCTTAAAGAGGACTCTAGGGGGTTCCTTTTTCGTATAACCTTAACGAGTCCGAAAAAGTGATAAAATTTTACTCGGTTACATTCTCATAGATTTACAGGCATGAGAAAGAACATATACTATGCTCGACATTTTTTACTAAAAACACTTAAAAGAATATTTACATCAAATCGTTTCCGAAAAACACATAAAAAACGATAAAATGTTTGATCCATGACAAAATATCCAGTTGCCCGACCTGTATCCTATAGCACATACACTTTGAAACATTCATTAGGGTCAACATTGATAGAAATAGGTAAGCAATAACTTGATATAGGTCAAAAAGTGGTAAAAATATATTTAAATAAGTCAAAATCTAAATCATTTTTACCATTTCCTTGTAATTCACCAAAAATAGTGTTAAAACCCCCTTTTTTTACCTAATTTTCAAACAACAATTGCAGCGTGATTTGTGGACGATTCTGACTCCATGAGGCTGGTGCCTTCCCTCTCCTCTTTCTTTTCATAGAAAATTTGTTCAATTTTATAGTGGTTTTTGGTTATATGGGAAATTTCTCAAAGGGGAAATGGACCCTCAAATCATCGTTGGCTCCTTCTATCGGGAAATGTGTAGATCCTGATCGATGCAGGGCATAGTCAAACACAGTGCGATGATGTCACACTGTATTCAACATATGGCATGCGTCGAATGCAGCTTAAAACAAAAAAATAAAAAATGAGCAAGTAAATCAACCAATTTTTGGATTTTTAAAAGACTAACTCATCCTTAATCATCAACCTGCAAATTTCCCACGGTTTACAATAATGTATTGGAGGGAGAGGGAACACGAACAGGAAGATATCATTGCGGGGAATGACCCCAACACGGTTATGGCACCGTGGGAGTGCAGGTTTCTCAAATTCTTCGGTGTGTAGGGAAAGAGGGCCCAATTACTATTATTAGATCACTTGGTCCAGATGTGGGACGTAAACAAGCAGTTTTTCCATGTTGGTGTGCATACTCTTACCTTGGAGATAAAAGATATCTACTTTTTGACCGGTTTGTCCCATCGTGGGTCCCGAGTGTCATTATATGGACGCAATGGAGGAGGCAGTACGATGAAGTACTATGTTGCACAATACTGCTCGGCTGACACAAGGACACTTAGTAGGAATATTCCCATTAAGAATGTCCTTGAATTATCTCTAAGGACAATAATTTTTACCATTACACGGGTTTCAGGGAGCACAACTCCGCACTTGGATTTGAAGAGCCAAATTCAGTATTTTTTTGAGTGTATGTAGCCTCGTGTATTCAACTGGTGTGATGGCCTCCTAAGAAACATGAAAGATCAACTGACAAAGTGTAGGAATGGTCGGTTGAAACAATTCATCTATAGATCAATTTTGGTGTCTTTCTTCCTTGAGAGGGTTCCTCTTTTGCGTCTTCAAGATGTGGATTGGGATGTGCCCACTCCACGGGATCCTCGTATGAAGAGGTGGTTTGATTTGATGGCACGCCATGGTGGCGTTCCAACTATCACATATGGGCCTACCTTCTTTCGATGGATGAGAGATCAGTTGATTATGATTGAGGATTATGCCTATGTTAGGACCGACTTTTGTGGCGATCCAGATTTAGCATTGCCCAAGGGTGCACATTGAGGTGACATAGGTAAAAAATACTTTTCAATTATATATTGCTTTTGGAATTTTCATTATAATTTTTTTTATATTATGTATCCGATACTAATCAAAATGATTTCAAACGAAGATGTGGCACCTATCATACCTTTGGTCTCATCTCCGATCTAGAGACATGGGGAGGCAGGTGTGTTGGCTATTCAAGATCAAGCAAAGGCCAAGGATATCAAGGATATCTAGCACAACCTTGAGGGATTGACTCTGTACATCCCTGATATTGATGTGTATGATATGCCTCGGCGTTTCATCATCTATTGTTCGACTTCTCCGTCACGTAGCACGAGCAATAGTTTGTTATCATGAGCATCACCCATGATGTAAATTTTTGCGATATAATACAAAATATTCTTCCGAATTACTTGTCTACATGTGTTGGTATTTGGATTTATATATTACGCAAATGCTTATCTAAAACATAATTATCTAAATCATATGTTAATGTATTTAGATATCTAGGAATGTGTTGATATTCAATGTAATCAAAACTCCTTTCCAAGAGGCAAACTCTCAAATACACCCATAATAGTGTAGGACTTCTTATGGAATAAATGTTTCTTAGTTGCAGCACCACAAGTTGAGAATCGAGTCACTGTTAAGAACCAAACATCAATATAGCATAGAAAAACCTCAAGAAAAGTACTCAACGCCTTGAAAAAGAGATAATATCAGATAATAAGCCTCTTCGAGGGGGAAACCTCCTTTTACCCCACTTAAATGTTCAAGTACAAG
>ML794070.1:171165-198624 GCA_009831015.1 Picea engelmannii
AAGAGATAATATCAGATAATAAGCCTCTTCGAGGGGGCAACCTCCTTTTACCCCACTTAAATGTTCAAGTACAAGATGATTCAAAATGAAAATGTCTCCTTGGTATATATAGGAGACTAGGAGGTTTTAATGGCCTAAAGCCAGACATAAATAAAATAACATTACTATTCTAAATCACAACTAATGGCCTAAAGCCGACATAAATAAAATAACATTACTAATCTAATATGCCCCAATTAAGTGGTAATGAGCCAATATTAGGGCTTAACAGTCACACAATCAAATTATGGATGCCAAGTGGAATGGCATCAGTCAATAATTCAATTACCGCACTATATTCTATGATGTTATTAGTTGCACGACCCAAGAAAATACCACATAGACTTATCAACTCATTCGTAGGAGTGTAGATTTCCCATGCAGCAGACGCAAGATTTTGAGTACTGCGACTAGCACCATCAACAAAGACAATATAAGGTAGCGAGAACACTGACATATGGAAACCAAGCACAAGGCAAGGTAAGCAGTTTGAGGGTAGAAATGAAAATGACAAAAGGCACACTAGAATATGATACATTAAAGTACAAAGCACTCATGAAGAACATTTTTAAGCATAGTACTTCTTTAGGTAAATCCCATTTTTAGGTTTACCCAAAGGAATTACATCGTAATCAACCATCTTGTAAGCCCCTTTCTCTAGTACTCGTTTAACGATATAAGGACCACACCACATGAGCTTGAATTTACCTGCCCCCAACAAGTCACGATCTTGGTCATAAAGGAGGACCAAATCACCTTAAAAAAAACACAAGGTTTAACATGTTTGTCATATTGAGCCTTAAAGTGTTTCTTCTGGGTTTATATTACTAACGAAACATCACGATGAGTCTCATCTAATTGCATTAAATACAAAAAAAAATATTCGGCTGTGGTGTTGGGGAGAAGTTTGATGGCTAGATTCAGAGAAGGAATTTCACATTGAATCGGTAAGATGGCTTCGATACCATACACTAATTGGAAAGGCGTGAAACCCGTAGCATATTTAACTAACGTCTGATAGGCCCATAATGAAGAAAAACACATCGTATGCCAACTTTACTTGTGAATCCCTACCATCCGTCGAATCATAGTGGTTAAAACTTTATTGACCACTTCAACTTGGCCATTGACCTGTGGATAATAAGGGATTGAGTTTTTATGCTGTAAACCCGACTTATCAGTTAGCTTAGACATCATAAAATTGCGAAAAGGGGTGCCATGGTCGGTGACAATGGCTTGAGGTACACCAAATCTAGTGATGGTATGATTGAATATGAAAATTTCTGTAGTTTTCCCAGTGTTATTGAATGTAGGCATCGCCTCGACCCACTTAGTAAAATAACCGACAACTACAATGATGTATCCATGCCCCCCGACCGAGTGAGGGTTACATGTCATGAAGTCAATGCCCCATTTAGCAAATGGACCAACAGAAACCACAGGATAGAGAGGAGCAGGATGAGATCGAATCTTATTATTGCAGGTTTGACAAGCATGGAATTTCTAAACTACGATAATGCAATCCTTGAAAAGTGAAGGCCAGACATAATTGACTCGTAGGATCTTTTTGGAAGTGGCATACCCAAGCATATGACCGCTACATGCTCCAGAATGATAGTCATTTAGCACTTTCTCGGCTTCATTATATTTCAGACATCGTCGAAATATTGAGTCAATACCACGACGGTAAAGGGTATCACCAAGAATAATATATTGGCAGGCTTGATACCGAATATGACGACGATCAACACGAGATACATCAGGCTGGAAATTTTAGCTTTGGAGATAAATGTTGATGTCTCCATACCATATATTGTTTGTACTGATTAGAAAGAGAGATTCACCAGGAAAAAGAATCTTCTGCCACATTTTCTGTATCACTGGAGGGAAGGTCACATATTAACACAGCGAAGACCAAATATTTCTTTGACTTGGATTTTTCAAACTCCAAATCAAACTCCTATAGAATCACAATCCATTTGGAATATTTTCCCCCTAGCAATTGTCTTGTAAGAATATGTTGCATAGGGTTGCAATCAGACATAATCGTCATCTTCCGCAATAAAATATAGTGACGAAAATGCTAGACAACTTGAATAGTTTCCAAGGCCTATTTCTCGACATGCATGTATTTTATTTCAGTGGACATAAGACTCTAAATCAAATAGTAAATGACTTGTTTGTCTTTTGAATCATCCTCTTGGCCCAGAACCATAGCAATGGTGTGATCCGAAGCAGCCAGATATAGGAACTAATATCAATGGTAATATGGGGGATATAATAGTGGTGTGCAGGTTAATGCAAGTTTCAAAGTGTCAAATTATTTTCTAGCGGTGTCGTCCCACACAAAATCAATACCCTTCTTAAGAATTCGAGTGAAACCTTTCGTAAGTTTGGCGTAATTAGGAATGAATTGACATAGAAAGATTTCCTTCCCTTGCAAACTTTGGAGTTGGATTAGGGTAGAAGGAGGAGGAAAATTGATGATAGATTCAACCTTCAGTGGATCAAATTTGATCCCATGCATGGAAACAATAAAGCCTAGAAGTCTCCCTAACTCCACACAAAAAACAAATTTATGCAAATTTAATCGTATACGTTAATACCGACACTGGAGGAAAATAACTCATAAGTGTACTGGGTGATCGTGACGATGCATGGAATGCACCAGTAAATCATCAAGGTATGGTTTCACAATATGTCTGATATCATGAAAAGCGTAAGACATAGCTCTTTGAAAATTTGTGCCAGCCTTCTTGATACTGAAAGGGATTTTACGATACGCAAAGGTACCCCAAGGACAAATAAAAGCAGTTTTGTGTTGATCCACGGGTAAAATATTTATCTGATTATAGCCAGAAAAACCATCCATCAGAGAGAATATTTCTCTTTCGGTGCAGTCATCGACAATCTGGTCGACGAAAGGAATTGGATAGTTATCTTTAGGGAAAGCCTTGTTAATATCCCTATAATCAACGCACACATGGATCGTTCCTCGTTTCTTCATGACTGGACAAGATTGGAAACCCAATCATTTAGTGCTACAAGGTAGATAAAACCATCTTTAAGAAGTTTTTCAACTTCAATCTTGATCACAACGGCTTTTCGTGGATGAATTAGGAAAATTCGTTGTCGAACAAGCTTAGCATCAGGATATGTCTTGATCTGATGTATAACAATATCTAGGTCAATTCTAGGAATTTATTCGTAACTCCAAGAAAATACATCACAAAATTATTGGAAAAGGGATTTGTAAGTTTGCATCTCATCGGGAGAACATGAGGCACCTATGTGAACATTTTCCACAATTCCAGGTTTGATCAAAGTATCCAAAGGTATAGTTTGTGATATATTTCCCAAGTTTCCTTCATACAAAACATCATGTGTTGTTTCAGACAATGGAGGGAAATTAATGACCTCAGATGGATTCAAAATCCATTGGTAACTCTCGATAGGCTCAGGTTCGAAGAAGAGGATAGAACGATGATGTCCATCATCCCATGGTGTGTCTTCCACAGACATAATTTCCATGATCATTTCATTAGTTTGAAAAATCGTATTAAATGGATCGGGAGACATATCAAAAGGAGAGTGATAATAAGGAGAGGTCGATTGAATAGCGTGATAGGTCGATTCGAATGGACTTAGTGGCATTTGGTCGCCATAACGATGACATTTTTCTGGGTTAGGTACTACCCAAGGGTCATATGACTTAGGGGGTTCACCAACACCTGTTGAAATCATATTAATAGAAGCGACGAGAGAAGGAACATCAGGTGGTGGAATAGGGAATTTTCCCATTAACGATGAATCTTTAAAAATACCTATGTCGACATTCGCGTAACCAGGAGGTGTTTTTTCTATGAAAGGAACATTACTAGTGCGTGAATCAAAACTAAAAAAGGTGAGTTGATCTATTGTAACAACTTTACCGTGGTGATGGAAACGTATCACACAAAATATTAGAGACAAATGATCGCATAGCATCAATCCATCTACAACCAAGTACAAGGTTGTAATCGAGATGTGCGTCGAACAGTTCGACCTCAACAGTAATCGATTTTCCTTCTAATTCAATAGGAAATGTAGGAAGTACACCATAATGTTTATACCAGGTACCATTAAAATATTTTAACGTGTTAAATGACTCAGAAAGGGAAGGATAGCCAATGTATTTCTAATAGGTGAAGTACATTACGCGAGTCGAATCCCCTTCATCAACAACTATTCTACAACTGTTCTTTGTTTCTACAATTACTTGTATTTGAAAATCTAACTGATGAGGGAGCCTTGGGATGTGATCTTCCAAGTCAAATATTATCAAATTTGTATCATTGGGATCGATTCCACCAATATCATTTAACATTTCCTTATGTTTCACAAGACAACTTTGAAGTACTTCGAGGGTCGATATCGCAGACGGTGCCTGTGCAAGATCTTCTACAATACTGTAGTTTTGAGTTGCACGTGCATGTGGGTTGAATGACGACTTATGAACGATGCCTTTGAGAGGTGGTCGGATTACTGTATCAGGATTAGGTCATTCAAGATTAAGAGGACCATTGGTAGGTGGATTCGATATGGGAGGTTGATCATCAACCTTCTCTTTAGAAGAAGAATAACCTTTGGTTCAAGTAGCGACTGCAATATTATCTTTCTTCGAAGAAGTACACGTAAGCATGTAAGAAATGGTAGAGGGAGAAGGTTGGTCATGAATAACCAATTGGGCTTGTTTTTGAGAATGAAAATTTTGCGATAAGATGCCATATGTAGGAGGAGTCTTGGTTCCCCTGAGGAATCGAGTAACATCTACACGTATCAGAAAATATTTCGCGTAATGATCCTTGCCACAAATAAGACAAGGATACCGAGGCATTCTCTTTTCTTTATCATTAGCAGGTTGAGTTTTTGTTTTATCTTGTTGTTCATTATTAATTTTATCCTTCTTATTGTTAACCTTCCCTTTATTTTTATTTTGATATTTTTCGGTGGTCATAGACTGTACCGTATTGACCTCAGAGGTTGTACCGGGAGAGGCAACATGAGGAGTAGAATTTTGTACATTAGTAGTAGTAGGTTTGGGATTGGAATGATTGGCCTGCTTTGTCTAAGTCTCTGTATGAAAAGTGCCAATCACATTGTCATCAACATGAGATGCAACCGAAAGAATTCAATTTGGATTGTAGACGGGAGAGGAGCGTCAGGGATCAAGTCATACAATGTGCCCATTTGAGAATAAACAAGATCCAAATATTGAGCACGATTAATCACCTGTTCTTCAGTGATGACACCCCCATAGAAACATCACGAGCTATAGGACCAATGAGTGATTTTTTGAACCACTCAGCCAATAATTGATCAAGAAGAGAAACATTTATTAATCATCGTCTCCTCCTCCACTCATGAATATGATCTGAGATGTGGGTAGAAGAGGATTGTTTAAATGAACTTAAAAAAAATTTCCCTGTCTCGTACCATATCGGCTATTGGTAATGTGTCAGGAAATCCATGGCTAAGGTATCAAAATCACTGGAGAAACATCTCGTCAATTCGATGTACCATTTGGATGCCGAACCCTTAAGAGTGCATTGGAAAAGACGTAGTCGTATGGAGTCATCCATCAATGAGTTGGATGAACACCGAAGATGAAAAGTCATGAAATGATTGTTTGGATCTTGTCCCGGCTGAACTTCAAACTTTGGAATGTCTGACAATAATTTGGCAGGTATAACCAACCAAAAAGGAGACTGTAAGATAGGATCATTCAGAATTCTAGACATATCTAGTAAATCCAAAGTAGCTAAAAATGGCAATATTTTGTTAGCTTGAGGAAATTGATAACTTTTGGGAGGTAATCGCGTAGGTATACTAGTAGGACCATAAGCCATTTGAAAAAGAGGATTATAGTTATATGGTCCACTCAAATTTTCCAAAGGAGGATTTTGAGGCAATTAACCAACAATAACGGGTTGATTCGGCATGCCACCTTGGAAAGGGGCATTGGATTGAAAAGCTTGACCCTAGGTAGGGTTTACAGTGCCTGGAAATGGTTGTTCGAGATAAGAGGGTACAAGTTGAGCCATTCCCCCTCCTAAAGAGTTTTTTGGAGTAGCTTTCCCCCCCAGGTAGTTGTTGATTTCCTTAAAGGAAAATTCCAAGGTTGGGCTAGTGATCCAGGCATATATTGCCTGTAAACTGGATTGTGTCCACCAACTTGGGGTTACCCCCCAGTTGAGTATCCTACAACAGGAATTTGAAAACCAGAAGTAACAGGATTTCTTGTTCCTCCAAGCATATTTGAGCTACTTGATCCAGGAATATTAGATCCCCCAAGTGGTATAGGAATATTAGGTCCTCCAAGTGGACCCTAGGTAGAATTATCAACAAAACCACTAAGAGAATTATGCTCGGGTGGAAAAAAAATAATAGGTCCTCCATATGGACCCTAGGTAGGGCTAGCAATAATACTACTAAGATCATTATACCTAGGTGGAAGTGATGGATTCGGTCAAGACAGAAGTGGTGTTCCAAAAGGATCTTACCGAGCTTCCGATAGAAAAATGTGTAACTTGGGGAACTGTTGTAGAGCTAGTGAATTGGATAGGAAGAACAATATGTGTACCAACCAACACTTGGTCTGAAACAGTAGCAATATTACTTGTTTTTCCAGTAAAATGATTTGGAGGCACTGTATAAGTAATAGAAGTAACAGATATGTGTGGCGATGTAGTTTGATTTGGACTCATACCCAATCTATCAAAAATATCACGCCCCAAGGGAGTTCTCCACAAAGAACGATCTAGGATTGAACTGGGATTAAAAATTCCATAAGTTTGAACAGAGGTTTTTAAATCCTTCACTAGGATTAGGTTTTTCATCATGGGGAAAAATCAATAGTGGGTTCACAGGAAGTAATGAACCTCGTAAACTTGTAGCTAGTCCTCCTGGATATTTGATCAACAGAGTAGAACTCTTGATCTCAAAGGATTCGTCTTCATTGAAAGCTCCTTCAAGAAAAGGACCCTCTGGTGAGTTACGAGGAAAGGGTGCGCATTATTATGGAGGAAACCATTACATCCTACATGAATGTCGAGGTCCAATGTTAAAACCAAAAATCTATGGCCAACTAGAGAAAACAAACAACATTCACTAATAAAATCTAGATATAAAGCATACAAACAAACCTTCTTATATCGAAATCACTAGTTTGTCATGAAATCCAACATCGTGAGATCAAGACAAAAAGGAGTTGGGATAGAGAAGGTGGAAAAGTTACAATGACGAACTGCTTAATGGACTTACACCCTGGTGCAAGCTCCCATAAATAATCATGGGTATACCTTCCAAGGAGCCCGAGTGAGTTTATCCAACGTCAATTCGAGGTACTTTGAATATTGTCCCCTTCACAGTCACCTCGAGTAAAGACCCTAAATATGTAGGCTACTAAGGTTACCAATTACGAGAAGGATGCCTAGGGAAACAGTCGACAGTCTGATATACGCGCAAGGGCAGAGTAACTGAGCCCGAAATCTCCTCTGGAAGGCCCGCACAAGGTTTTCTTCTCAAGTGACCCCAGTAATACATGAAATCACTACACTAGGACCAACAAAGAAGGTTTAGTAACTATGTTGGCCTTAATGTGACCTCATTATTGGTCCTTGTGTTAGAAGGGCTTCCTAGGACAAAATGTAGCAAGTGGATTTAACTCTCCCTAATCACAAGATTCTATTTTTTGTTTTGATGCTTTGGAGAGTATTCCTCGCAATCTATTCAAATATCTATGTCCTAGCTAATGTTGGTGTATAATATCCCTAGAAAGTAAAAGTTTACTAGATAAATTTTAAAATTACGCTTATGACTAACTTTATCTAGTAAAATTAAGCATAATTTTAAAATTTGATTTGCTTCATCAATAATATTGTTTATCAATTGCTTTACATCAGAAGTACATAATTATATGAAGTACTAACCAAGCAAGTGATCTTGCATATCCATAGTTTATTTGATTCTTTGTCTAGGGCAGGAGTTGCCACATGTGCCAATCATGCCACAACTGCCTCCCAACCCCCATATCACTGGATGATTTCATAGGAGGTCATAGGTAACTTCATGGGCCTTCCAAGGCCAACATCTCAGTGGAAAGGGCATAAACCCCCTAGGTACAGGTCTGCTCAGCTGCCTCTGGTGGAACGTTCTACTCTTCCCTAGTCCAAACACTTTGTCTTGTCTCTGCCCCTTGCTGGGGTCTCAACATCCATCTGGTGGTCTCTTCATCCCCATGGAGGTCCGAACTGATAATATCCCCATGTGTACCTGTCTAATGTGATACCTAATCATCGGGTATGATCTTGCACATCAACAGATATTCCCTCTATGGGTCATAAGTCACAAGGATCATAGAAATGCCAATCATGTCTATTCATCAATATTATTAAACATGTGCATAAAACCCCTTTTACCCAATCAAGTGCTCCAAGACATTATACAATTTTGTTATGCAAGTTTGGGGGAAGTGACAGGGCGTCCTATTGGGATAGTGTCCACTAGAAAAGGGATGTTCCCGGAAGAGATTAAATCCAACTCATGTAAGATGGGTGAGGTGGATAAGAGATGTCCTGACAAGGGGTGCAGTGAAAGAAGGGAAATGAAGGGCTTTCATGTGGGTGCCTTTGTAGAAGGTGAGCTGCACCTGCCCTGGATGCAAATGTTTCCAAGCCCATTCATGCCTTTTATTCTTATTATTTATTGATTTTTCTTCAAGAATCTAATCAGGGTACACTGCCCTGGCATGGTGACCAGTGGTGACAATGTTACCCACAAGCACTTTCACGGAGATGAGAAGGTTGGCTCGTGATGAGACCCCCTTTCTCTTGGCCATGCAACTAAGATCCACTATCCTAGCGTGGTAACCATTTGCTAGTAGTTTCATATCGCTAGGTTCCCATGGACCTAGTAGGTTGGCTCATGATGAGACCCCTTATCCTCTGACTAGGTATTGTTTTTATTATTTTTTATGGGTCCCTCTTGTTTCTTGCTGATAATATTTTTAGTTCTTTCTCAGGGATCCCTGGGCGAAGCATCTCGAGGTTTTATTTCTTGGATTTTATCTTTTTCTAGCTTGCTTTTACCTTCTGGGCCTTTAGCCCCTTCTTCCCACAAGGAAAGGTTCAACCCTAAAATGATTGGCCAACCCAATGCCTGGACAAATGTAAGGGGATTAATGAGCGAGAAATAAGATGAAAAAGTGGTAATATGACGAGAGCGGACGATGACTTTTCATAAATCCCCCAGTGTAAACTCAAAACCTATGGGCACAGGCTTACTAGGGCATCCTGTCATTCTCCCCAGACATTGTCAAGTGGATAAGTATAAGATCCAAGCATTTATTAGAAACAAAAGGACTTAAATGCACATATTCAAAGGTTTTGAGGATCAGAGTGACAAATACCATGATACCCAGACTCATTACTTCATGGAGCAAGATCCATCTCTGATACAGGACCAAACCGAAGGTGATGGATTTTTTTGTTGCTAACAAAGTGGAGGCATTGAAAGGAATAAAAGATGGGCCCTTTAGGGCCATGCTCAAGTCGATCTGGCTCTCGATACTCCATGTCTAGGATCTGTGGGCCTTGAGACATGATCTCCTAGTTATCCCTAAAAGTGGGGGATAACATTTGGCTCCAACTCGGGGACATGTGCTCACCATAGAGTGCATGAGAAGATCAGCATCTCTGGTATAACCTGTAACTTGCTTGATCTCAATAGAAACTATCGAGTGGTGATATCACCCCCGTTCACACATATATATATAAAGACTGAAATAAAAGCAATCATATGTACAAGTGTGAAAGAAAACTATTCTAACATGCAATGTAATGGTATATACAATGAATACAAAATGCCTACCTACTTACCTGCACTTACTTGTTGGTTGGATGTTATATGTAGTCAAACGACCAGTGAAACCAATCCAGTGATGTCCCACAATACCTGCCTTTGTGCTTCATCATAAACAAAAAAAGTGATAAGTTAAGAACAAAAATAACATGGGTTAGAGAATATATCATCGGATTAGAAATCACAAGGTCTAACTCATGGAGGTGGGTGGGAGGGATAAAATCATGCCAAGTCATTCTCTGCGGAAAGTGCTCAATCCACTTCAAGAAGGGATCATGAAAAATCAAAGGCTCATAAACCTGACTCAAAAGGTATGCAAGATGGCTACCTAGGAAATTCCCATAATCTGAAGCTCGGAAAGGGGTCGACAAAGATCTAGTAAATGACTGGAAAACTCTTAAGGGAAATTTGAAACACTTATATGACAGACTTGAACTTGTAGTACTCCACCAACCCTTGGACTCTAGGGTTTTCCCCAGAGGAAACTCAACATCAAAAACATGTTCCCCAACTACAACTCTAGAGACACAAAAAAGTAAAGTAATCGGAGGTGGCTGGGGAAAGTTTTCACAAGGATCCTTCTTTAAGAAAAAAAGGTCCTTACTCTTATCAATACTCGAGCACAACGGTGGTTGATAATAATCTTCATGGAAAGAATCCAAGTGATCAGAAGAGTACTCATCAAAACCCTCAAGCTAAGACTGAAAGTCATCAGGAAAACAAGGTACTAGGTCATCCTTGGGTGTTTGAAAAGTATGGGTAAAAATCTCATCTCCTTATTGCCACTGGTCAAGAGTAACCTGTTGTGATAATTGTAGAGGCAACACTTGGAAATGACTCTCAATGTCATAGATGGGATCCATATCATAACCAAATATTTCCCACCTACATCTCCCAACATGTATGAACTCATCAATGTTATCAACCATGTCACTATCTGTATCATAACATCCAGGATTCGAAGCATTCAAGAACTCATTTATCTCCTCCTTATCTCCCTCATCATAAAGTACAGCATCATCAAAATATTGGGGAGGAGGGTAACTTATTGTTTCTTCTTGCGCAGGAGCTTCGAGGACATGCATTATTGTTTCATCCTCATGAAATGCCCCTTCATATTTAATTGTACAACAAAGAATATCTGCTTCTTTTAGGGATTCCATTCCTCCTTCACTCTCTGAATCATGGAACAACGTATCATCAACATCCTGAAAAGGAAAGAAACTAACCTCATCGTCTTGTTGTTGTGCAGAGAAATAGGTTCTTGGATGGCTTCATCAGAGAGAGGAGCACATGTCGATACTTCATCATTTTTCTTAGGTTCGAACTCCTCAACCATTTCTTCATTCTGTTGGTTAAAAACTTGTTCCCTTCTTTCTTGTGAATTTTCAGTAAAGATCTCAAGGGAAAATAACCTCTCCAAACTAAAGGCATCCGGGGTAAAGGGATTTCATTTCTTGAACAAGGATATATTTTCCTCAATTTTTATAGCCATGTTATAAGCCTCTATGAGTGTTTTTGGACCCTTTTTATTGAGGAGGAAGCTCAAATGCCCTAGAAGTGCATTGGTAAAGAGATACATGAGGTACTTGTCTTAAGGACAATGGCTTCTAGGAATCTGGTATAGCAACTTCTGAAACCTAACCCCAAAAGCCCTGAAAGTCTCATCCTTAGTTTGTCTTATGTAGTCGAGTCCTTTGAGTAATAATTGGATATCTTCCAATTTCATACCCCAACTCATGAGAAAGGTTTCTTCTAATTGGTCCATAGATTTGATGCTGGCGGCTCGAAGATTATCATACCATAGTCTAGCATTTCCATGCAGAGTGGAAGAGAAAATTTTCATTACTAATTCTTCTGCATCATCGTTGATAGGGTGGAGTTGAAAGAAAGCCCAAAAATTACTCATGTGATAGTCGGGTCTTTCCCCATCACTACCAGTGAATCTAGGGAGCCATTTTTCATACTTCGAGGGAATTTGTCTAGGGTATCCTTGGATTTTACTCATGTCTAAGGGCTTGTAGTTTCTCGAATCCCATTGAGAATTCATAGTTTGCTTCATCATAAATGGAGTCGCCAGATAATTTTCTTGAAATTATCAAAGAAATAAGGGAATCACCCTTAATGGAGTCTCCAGGTAAGCTTGTAAGATAAAGACTCTTGAGGAAAGGATTACCGAAAAGTGTTGTCTTGAGGAGAATTGATTCAGTGTTCCCCGACAACGACATCAAAATGTTATCACATAGTTTGTAGTTAAGGTAGAAGACCGATGAAACGAGGTCAAACTGGCGTAACTGAACCAATCCCACCACTGTCACCTCAATGGGATGGCTCTTTTTTTTTAGGGAGGTAAGGCCTAGGGGAGAGGTCCCCGGTGACCTAGGGTTTTGAGAAGGCAAAGGATTATGACTAAATAAAATTATTCCCCCTCACAAGTCACCACCGATCAGAAAGTCCAGCTTAATAGCAAATAAAGATAAAAGATAACCGGAAATAGTAACCAAGAAGTGTACCTGCCCAAGACAAAGAAACAAAGAAACTATGCATATGCAAGATCACTTGCTTGGTTAGTACTTCATATAATTATGTACTTCTGATGTAAAGCAATTGATAAACAATATTATTGATGAAGCAAATCAAATTTTTATAATGGCAATGATTACAATATATCACTTCATAATAAATGCTAATGGCAATCAATGTAGCAATATCAACATTAAGAAACAACACCTAGCTAATCATTCAATTGCTTGTAAAGATATAAATGTTGCAATGGTATAAGTATAGCATAAATAAACAATGGCAGTAGTAGGGTTAGTAGATGTTAGTCTATGCTAGGGTTAGAAGGTTAGTAGTTGTTCAAAGTGTTTGGTTGTCTGTATGATCAAGGGTACTCAAACAATGGAGGTCTTAGATCAGTGCCTTATTAGGGAAAAAGGAGACAAAAAGGGTTACAAATGTTGAAGGGCCGTGATAACAGTAACAGGTCTAGAGACAAGAAGTTTTGGTGTCGACGTGTTGCTATAGCAAGGCTTCAACAAGTCAAACCCTAGGGGAGACGACTCACTACGGTGTAGATTACCTAGGCCCTAGTGCGCCTTCCTCTTTCTCTAACTCAAAAGACAAATTCAAACGACTATATTGAGCAAGAAACAATATGGTTGAAGACAAGAGGGTTAAATGTTGAGGTGTTGCTAAAGAAAGGACTCAACAATGAAACCCTAGGCGAGAAATCCTCACTAAGGTGTAGAAACCATAGGCCTTAATTCTTTCTCCTCCTTCTTCATCTCATTGACAAGAATGAAATGGCTAGCTTGAGTGACAGACGCAATGGTTAAGGACAAGAGAGTTTAATGATGAGGTGTTTTTATAGCAAGGCCTCATTAGTCAAACCCTGGGGAAAATGGATCACTAAGGTGTAGAAACCCTAGGCCTTAGTGCGATTTCTCCTTCCTTAGCTTAATGGAAAGTGAAAACAAAATGGGTAGGCTAGAAGAATAGGATTAGAGTGTTGCTATGGAAAGGCTCTATCTAACTTCAACAAATCAAATGGCTCTTAATCTTAGTAGGGACATGAGACAAGGACCTTATCATGTGTTTGTCACCTAGGGTTTAATTCAGCAAATTATAATAACAAATGAAAGTAAACAAAAACATAACCATTCAATTAAGAAGTGTTGTAGAAATTCACTTACATAAACCATGCATTCAAGTAGCCAAACCCTAGTTGTAAACTTTCCACCAAAAAGAAATGCCAAAAATGCCAAGAAAAGTCATCCTTCAACAAATGTGCCTCAAAATTTCAGCCAAAACCCTAGAATAGGGTGTAAATTTCAGACCTCACTAATGTGTGAGTGAAAGATGATCAAAATATATGAGTAAAAACCCTCAATATATACCATACCACTAACCTTAATTAAAATTTAGGTCATTAAAAGGCCGACAAGGCCAAAATACACAATAATATTGTTTTACACTAAAATTCCATAATGAAACCCTAATCAAGCAAATAATAAGGACGTCATGCCCATTTAGGGTGACGTTAGCCCTTTCTAGGGCAAATGTGGCCTCCTGGAGAAAAATGTTAGCCCTCCTTGGGCTTCTGGAACTGCCACACATGTTAATCATGCCACAAATGACTCCCAAGCTCCCATATTGATGGATGACATCATAGGAGGTCATAGGTGACATCATGGGCCTTCCAAGGCCCACATCTTAGTGGAAAGGGCATAACCCCCCTGGGTACAGGTCTGCTCAACTGCGTCTGGTACTGAAACATTTTTCTCTTCCCTGGCACAAACACTATGTCCTATGTCTTCCCCACGTTGGGGTCTCAGCATCCATCTGGTGGGCTCTTCAGCCTCATGGAGGTATGAATTGATCATCTCCCCATGTGTACTTGTCCAATGTGGTACCTATCAGTCGGGTATGATCCTGCACATCAACAGATACACCCTCCATGTGCTCATAAGTCATAGGGATCATAGCAATGCAAATCACGTCTAATCATCAATATTATTAAACATGTGCATAAAACCCATTTTACCCAGTCAAGTGCTCCAAGACATTATACAAATCTGCTATGCAAGTTTGGGGGAAGTGACAAGGCGTCCTATTGAGCTAGTGTCCACTGGAAAAGGGATGTTCCCGGAATATATTAAATCCAAGTCATCTAACATAGGTGATGTGGATAAGGGATGTCCTGACAAGGGGTGCAGTGAAAGCAGGGAAATGTAGGGCTTTCATGTGGGTGCCTTTGTAGAAGGTGAGTTGCACCTGTCCTGGATGCAAATGTTTCCAAGCCCATTCATGCCTTTTATTCTTATTCTTTATTGCTTTTTCTTCAAGAAGCTAATCATGGGACACTTCCCTGGCATGGTGACCAGTGGTGACAATGTTACCCACGAGCACTTTCACAGAGATGAGAAGGTTGGCTCATGATGAGACCCGCTTTATCTTGGCCATGCAACCAAGAGCCACTACCCTGGCGTGGTAACCAGCTGCTAGTAGTGTCATACCTCTAGGTGCCCATGGACCTCATAGGTTGGATTGTGATGAGACCCCCTATCCTCTAACTAGGTCTTGTTTTTATTATTTTTTATGGGTCCCTCTTGTTTCTTGCTGAGAATATTTTTACTGCTTTCTCAGGGATCCCTGGGAGAAGCATCTCGAGGTTTTATTTCTTGGATTTCATCTTTTTCCATCTTTCTTTTACCTTCTGGGCCTTTAGCCTCTTCTTCTCATAAGGCAAGGTGCAACCCTTAAATTATTGGCCAACCCAATGCCCGGACAAATGTAAGGATATGGATGAGGAAGAAATAAGATGAAAAAGTGGTAATATGATGGGAGCGGACGATGACTTTTCAGAAATCCCCCAGTGGAAACTCAAAACCTATGGGCATAGGCTTACTAGGGCATCCTGTTGTCCCCCCCAAACATGTTCAAGTGGATAAGTATAAGATCCAAGCATTTATTAGAAACAAAAGGAATTAAATGCACATATTCAAAGGTTTTGAGGATCACACATACCATGATACCCAGACTCATTACTTCATGGAGCAATATCCATCTCTGATACAGGACCAAACCGAAGGTGATGGATGTTTTTGTTACTAACAAAGTGGAGGCGCTAAAAGGAAGAAAATATGGGCCCTCCAGGGCCATTCTCAAGTCGATCTGGCTCTCATTACTTCATGTCTAGGACCTATGGGCCTCGATACATGATCTCCTAGTTATCTCTAAAAGTGGGAAATAACAGGACCACCACAGTCTTAGGAGCCTCCTGTTTATCATTCGACATTGAATCATATCCTGAAGGTTGTCATCGCAACATGTACAACTTGTCCACCCGATCACCAATCAGTTGTGGTTCAACCAGGTCCACTCTCTCACTGTAAATAAATAGATGTCCTCTCTTGAAAAATATACAATATACAACATCCTCCAAGGCTGAGACTAATAGAAAGTTAACCCTCAACCATGGAACAAAGAGAACTTCATCAAGCTCCAGGAATCCTCCATACTCGAGTCAAAATCTAATCCTTCCAACTCCACATATAGCTCACGCCATACCACCTTCACTCTCCACCATCTCGTCATGAGTTGTCTCTATGATAATAAGGAATACTCGTCAGATTCTCATCATGTGACAAGAAGCTCCATTGTCAACAATCCATCTATTATCATGCCCAAATCATCCACTGTCGACACTAGATACTAAAGTAACCAAAGAAAAGTTATTATCAAACTTGGAAGAAAATTCCTCCATGGATGTTGTAGCAGTTGTATCAGGCCCCTCCTATTCCTTCGTCTTCTTCTTCCTTTCAATACACTGAGAAGCAAGGTGCCCCAACTGGTTACAACAGTAACATCCAACTTTACTTAAGTCCCTCCCAAAATTTCCTTTCTTCTTCCCCTTTCCATTTGCAACAAGAGAAACATCTTTATCAACTCCATTTATATTTTTTCCATTGCTCTGAGATCCTTCCCGAATATCCTCTTGAGTGAAATCATCCCATAGTCTGCTCCAATCTAGAATATGCTCACGACCCACCACACATTTCACGAAGACTTCACATTCCTTGGTGAAGCCTTTCAAGGCTATCCTCACCAACTCTGAATCTGATATGACCTCACCAACTGCAGCCAACTCATCTTTCACTTGAGCTACCCGAGTAATATAAGAAGCCACACTCTCACCTTTACTCATCTTAGTATCATGCAGCTTATCCTTCAAGGCCATCTTCTAGTTTTCATTATTCGCCTCGTACAATTTTTTAAGTGCATCCGACATCTCTTTGGTTGTCTTCTTCTCAGCCAAGTGAGGGATAAGGTGGTCCTTCACCCCATCCAGAATAAGCCTGTAATATTTTTCCTCCTTTACCTCATGTAAATCCAAAGCTATAGGGTCTATTGATGGAACAACAACTATGGTGCTAACAAAGCTCCAAATCTTCTTCTCCCTGAGAATAGACGACATCTCGACTTTCCATTGCAAATAGTTGGAAATCCCATCCAATCGGTCCTCATACCTGATGGAAACAACCATATCCCTATCAATTGTTCAATTGAAAACAAACAATCAAGTTTCCCCCTTCAAACCTTGCCCAAAAATCTCACTGCTCACTGTCACTCAGAGCCCAAGCTCTGATACCATGTAGAAATTTAATAACAAAATCAGCATGCACAAAAAATTTTCATACACTTAGAAACCTAAAGATAAGTGTCATTTATGAACTCTAAAATGTATAAACCCACATTCAAAAAATACTATGAGAAGAAATACACATTGCCAAGCACTTTTGCAACAGAATAAACAAAATGAACAACAACTACACATTCATGTAAAACCCAAAAATTTAGGCAACCAGCCAAGGAAAACCCTAATGTGTGGAAACCAAAAGAAAGAGAGAGAGAGGTTTTATTAGCTTCAGGAAAGTATATCATCAACAAATTACAATTTCCAGCAAGAGAAATCCACTTACAACACCTAAAGTTTTCCCCCAAAACTTCTCCCTTGGAAAAAGTGTCAAGTTCGTATTGTTGTATGGCCCACCCAGAAAACAACATGGCCCTGCTGCAACAAAAAAACCCTCTAAATAGCCTCATTTTTTGTGCCTTACTTGCCTCGAAATTTATTCCATATTTTCCTTGTTGTATAGACTGTACGGATCTGTACAGTACGACCTCCAACAACAGTAATAAATATCAACACACTCACAAATAAATTTTCCTTTGGAAATGTGCTCAATCTCCCTTGCGAAATGCCCCCCCCTTGCTACCCACTTTCCTCTCTCAATTTCTCTCGGAAATCTCTCAATCTCTTCTTCTCATGTTGTGTCTTGCACACAACCCAATGCATTCTCTTATAATTTGAAAATGACCTTTCACCTTCCCCATACCTAAATCCAAAGGCCAAGATCTAATCTTTCCCTTACATGATCAAGGGACGTGATTCATCCCCTCCAAAATAAATCACTTAAAATATTGAAGTACAATTTCACTTTATAACATAAGTGCACTTTATGAAATAAATTCATTTTAATATTAGAAGGTACACTTCATTAAAAATTCACTTTAATATTAGAAGGTACACTTCATTAAAAAGTCACTTTAATAAACGAACCACTTTGTCACAACTTTATAAAAACCCATTACAAAGTCAAGTGTCTAGTAGTGAAAATATAAGGTTACTTTCGCATACAAGACAAACATGTGGAGTACCTCTCGAGCTATAAAAGATAACAAAAGAAGAATTCCAAAATCACCATAGTTTTGATGTCTTAGAAGGTTAGGAAGGTCTGTATTGTGGAAAATATTTTTAAATTGGGATCTAACTTTGGTATACATAGGGAATTCTAAGAGAAAGTGTTTTTCATCTTCAACCCTCTTAGTTTCACAAAGATGGTAGATTTTTTCATCCCACGGTGTTTTGGGAATTGTCTAACGCCAAGTTTCACTATGTAGCTCATGATAGTTTGATTTTATTTTAACAATGTTGATTTTCTTCTTTGCACTAGTCAAAACTAAGAGGTACTTTTTATCTTTTATATTAAGTTTGACCACCTCATTGTAGTATATTTATTTTATTTTATCCTTCAATTATTTATCACTCCACATATTCTCCTTAAATTTAGCTAAAATAATATTTTTAGTATTATCAGTGTTTTGCAAGATAAATTCTTCTTTTATTCCCCAACACTTTATCCAAGATTTGGCATCTTTATTCCATCCCCACTTGAGCTACTAATGGCTTTGGCTGGAGTTTGAAGCAATTTTGGGGAGCCACTTGTTTTCCATGTTGTTTATATTGTTCTTGTACATTAGGTACCTAATCATAGTTGTGCTTTCAATAGGGGAAAGGATTTATTCTATGAGGAGGATAGGATAGGGTGTATTACCTTCAATTTTGATATTATAAGTAATAAAAATATTTTAAATATGTTCTATATTTCTCGAGGATTATCTAGAGATATTGCATCCCCAAAATTCACATCCATATAATATAACTGGAGTGACAAGAGTCTCAAAAAGGAGTTTTTTTTTTATCCCAAAGCCAAAGGTCTACTAATTTACAATTGCTTTAAAGCCCATAATAATATTTCCACCCTCCATTTATCATTTTCACAATGTTATAGTTATAATGGAGCTTGTGATTAATATTGATTTCGAGATATTTGTATGAAGTCACTTCCTCCAAGCTATTTTTTTATATACAAAAGTATCATAGGTGATCCTTTTGGATTTAATTATCATAACCTTTATTTTGTCAGTGTTCATAGTCATACCCATAATAAAACATAAGTCCTTGAGGATTATTATTTGCTTACTAAGGTAAGAGGGACTCTTCACCACAAGAAAAATATCATGAGAATAAAGAAGAATAATGATGACTATACTAGTGAGAGTTGGGATGACACAACCCGCATCTTTCAAACAATATTCTAACTTGTCAATATAGATACCAAAAATGGTAGGGGACAGGGGACAACCTTGCTTGATTCCTATATTACAGTTAATTTCTTCTGACGATCCCTTAGTGTTCCTAAACTTGGCAATAGTGTTCTCATACAATCTTACTGCAACAACCCTCAACTCGAAATGGACTTTTTAGCTCTTCTAAACCATTCCAAAGTTTATTCCTCATAATTGTGTCAAAATATTCTTTTAAATCAACAAAACAACAAAGGAGATTGGTTTTATCATTGCGACACTCCTCTTTAATATTTTACATAAGGTGTACATTGAAATAATTTAAATTTATGGCTAACATTGACATATATATATTTTTAATGTTTTTTTAAATGCTAGGTGTAAACTCCATGTTAAGCATTGAAAGAAATACATATCTCCCTCATACTGGATATAGAAGCACATATTGGCCTTATATGAAAGCATGTTGAAATATTTTAGCTTTTGGTGAAAGTGAATTTTATTATTATTATTATTGCATTTTTAAATGCCACATATTTGTTCCATGTTGAGCATGGAATGAATTACACATCTCATATCCCTCATACTGAATTGTAAAAAGCATATTTTTTTCCATATGAATGACACACCATGAAAATGTTTTAACCATGAAAATTGTTTTACTTTGAATTGCTCTTTTTATATATATATATATATATATATATATATATATATATATATAAAGTTGATATTGAAATATTTTATAGAAGCTGGACATTGAAATAATTTATTAATGGAAAATATTTTTTTTATCGATGTATTTTTTTAAATTTCATGTGTCAAATCCATGTTAAGCACTGAAAAATATGACTAAAAATGATAACAATTTATTTAAAATTAAATAAATTATACCTTTATACAACATTTCCACATTCATAGTGTGGTGTAGCGAGCACCTTTAGATGCCTTATTGTCATAGTGTGGTGTAGCGAGCACCTTTAGATGCCTTATTGTGCAGGAACATACAAATGAATCATTCATTGAATCAGTGATTTTATTTTATTTTATTGGTGAATTTTTGTATGGTGGATAATTTTCGACCAATGGTAAATGGACAAAGGGTTGGAAGAGAAATTCACTTTTTTAAGTCTAATAATGAGCGCTATACATAACTGGATAGACGAGCAAGGACATTTCTTACAACCAAGATTGTGCGCTCACCTGTCTGGTACAATAAGAACACATGTACACAATAAGAACCATGAAAGTGCTTGTGTTGGGCCCTGCCTAATTGAGTCACGCCAGCATTTGAAACACCTTCATGTGCATCATCTCGGAAAACTTCGCAGAAACTTTACAATTATTTCCCGATGAAATTCGCTGCAAAATATCGATCCATATAAAAGAGAAGACGATTCGATTATTTAGGAAATGGCACACGAGGGCCATGAAATATGAAAAAACGCTAACGCTGACATGCGATTATTGAAGTGCAAGTGTTGGTGTCTTAAAGAAGGCCAAAGGACTCGCCAAAAAATTACTTGTAAATTTATAGATATTTCCGTGGTGGGGTGTGATTAAAACCTGTGAATTAAATTCTTTGTACTTTTGCTCAAGGGATCTCTGATACGTCTGCAGTTCAAAATCTGTAGCGATATGAACGATTGTTGAATTTAACAGAGGGAAAGACCTATCAAACCCTTAGAAGCGTTAATATGAAGAATATACAACGATGCTACAAGACAGAAACGAAGAAGAGGACAACAACGCCTCTGATACACAGGTTGATGCTCTTTCTTTTTCTTACATACAAATCCACTAGATATATTTAATTTCACATTGCATTAATTATTGTCAAAGATTTTTTTGCAATAAGAGAGGCCAAAGAGCATGTTGTTGGGAAGCAGAATAAAAAAAAAGCATCAACAAGCAAGATTAAACACGCATAAAACTGAGAACAACAATCACACAATTGACACAGTGATATATGTGGAAACCCAATGTGGGAAAAAACCACGGGCAATGATAGTCGATATTCTTATTATTCAATGGAGAATTACAATAGCCAATCTCAAGCATACAATCATCCTCTCCTCACACACACTCTGCTCTCTACACACCTTTCACTCTCACCTATATGGGTATGCTTATATATATATAACATATACCACTCAGTTACACAAACTGATCATGAATAGATCACATAGTTGCACAAATAGTTCATAAATAGATTTCACAATTTATAATGAGTGCATGTATGCACATTCCTAATTTAGTTGATATGCATGTGCATGTGAGCGCATGAGGAAATTCGTTGGCATGTTTCCAAAAATCTCCACCTTGACAACAATTTTCCCGATATATCATGCGCTTAATTAATTCATCACATTTTTTGCAAGGCAAGAGAATCCAAACATCATCATAGTTTCTCTAACAACACTAGTTTCATAAACATGTCTGCAAAATTCACTTTTGTATGGACCTTTTCCAGAGCCACTCCACCTTCATCAACAACCTATTTTACAAAATGGTACTTTATAGAAATATTCTTTGTCTTACTGTGATAAGCTGGATTTATAGCCAAATGAATAACACTTTGACTATCGCAAAATGCTTTCACCTTGGTCTGCATCCTTCCAAACTCACCCAACAAACCCTGTAACCAAATTGCCTCATTGCACGCATGTGAAGCAGTCATATACTCTACCTCAGTAGTGGATAAAGCAACTACGTTTTGAAGCTTTGACATCCAACTAAAAGGTCCTCCTACAAGAGTAAAGACATATCCTAAAGTGGATCTCATTTTTTCCAATTCACCTGCAAAATATGAATCTACATAACCACAAATTGAATCTCTGGAACCATTATAGGTGATAGAATAATTGCTTGTGCCTCTAAGATATCAAAGAACCCATTTCATTTCTTCCCAATGCTCTTTTCCTGGATTTTCCATGTATCCACTGACAACACCAACTGCATGTGAAATATCTAGTCTAGACTCACTATCACATACATAAAACTTCCCACTGCATTAGCATATGGTACACGAGACGTATAATCATTTTCTTCGTCATTACTAGGACATAAAACTAAAGAAAGCTTGAAATGGGAAGCCAAAGGGATCTGTATGTATTTCACATTATTCATACCAAATCTCATAAGTATTTTCTCCACATACTTTTGTTGTGATAACCACAACTTACTGTTTTCCCGTCTTTGTGTATCTCCATGCCTAAGATTTGTTTTGTTGCTCCTAGATCCTTCATATCAAACACCCTAGCCAACTAAGCCTTTAACCTATTGATTTCAACCATGCTTTTTCTTTCCACAAGGATATCGTCAACATATAACACCAAAATAATGAACATGCCATTTTCCAACTTTTTAAAGTAAACACAATGATCATATTCACTTCTTGTAAAATTTAGGCTCACCATGAAGGAATCAAACTTCTTGTACCATTTCCTAGGAGATTATTGCTTGACATACAATGACTTCTTGAGTTTGCAAACAAACCTCTTGTTGTGAGCCTGAATAACCCTTTTAGTTGTTCCATATATATATCCTCATCTAAATCTCCATGTAGAAATGTTGTTTTAACATCTAGTTGCTCTAACTCAAGATCAATTAAAGAAACTAGTGCTAACACAACACGAACTGAAACAATCTTCACAATTGGTGAAAAGATCTCATGAAAATCAATACCTTCCTTTTGAGAATACCCTTTTTCTACCAATACTTCTTTATACCTTTCGACTTTATCATCAACATCATTTTTCAGTTTGTAGACCCACTTGCAACCAACAACCTTCATGTCCTTTGGAAGTTCTACCAGGTCCCATGTTTTATTCCTCTTTAAGGAATCCATTTCTTCTTTCATATCTCTCTTCCATTGAGCACTTTCGGATACCTTAATTGCTTCCTGAAAAAAATTAGGTTCTCCATCAATAGAAACCAAAGCCACGGATGAAACATAATCATCATACCTTGTAGGAGGATTCCTGATCCGTGAAGATCTCCTTAGAGATGGTTGAGGCATATCCTCGGTTTCCTAGATATTTTATGTATCTTCATATTCTTCTTCTAGAACTTATTTATGCTCCTCTGTTTCTGAAGATGGTTGAGTTTCCAACTGAGTTTGTTGAACTTGTGGTACATGTTGTTGTCTCACTTCAACATCTACCAGTTCTGATTTTAAGAGCGAGGATTCATCAAATACTACATATTTTCTTATGATGAGTTTGTGGGAAGTAGGATCCCACAATATGTACCCCTTAATTCCATCACCATAACCAAAAAAGACATATTTCTTTGATCTAGGATCTAAATTAGAACATTGATCTTTAGAAATAAGAGCATAAGCATCACTACCAAATATTCTCAGATTTGAAAAATCACACGAATAACCTGTCCATACCTCTTTTGGAATCTTACAGTTTATTGCAGTTGATGGTGACTGATATATCAGATAGCATGTTGTAAGAAATACTTATGCCCACAATTCTTGTTGCATCTTGGCATTACTGAGCATGCTCCTTTCTCTCTCTAGAAGAGTCTTATTCATACGTTCAACAACACCATTGTACTAAGGAGTATAAACCGTGGTCTTATGTCTTTCGATCCCAGCTTCCTTGCAATAGTTATCAAATTCCAGAAATGTGAAATCAACTCCATTATTTTTCCTTAAACACTTGATTGACCTATCAATACTCTTTTCAACCAAAGCTCTGAATTTCTTAAAAGTATTAAATACATCAGCTTTTCTTTTAAGTAAATAGACCCAAACCTTTCTAGAGTAATCATCTATAAATGTCACAAAATATGACGATCCTCCAAAAGAAACTGTAGGGGATGGTCCCCAAACATCTGAATGAATCTAATCAAGGATACCTTTTCTTATATGCCTTCCTGTTTTAAACTTTTGTTTACATTGTTTTCCAAAAACACAATACTTGCAGAAATTCAAATTCAGAAACTTCAAACTTGGAAATGACTTATGATCAACCAATACCTTAATCCCTTTCTCTCTCATATGACCCAAATGCAGATGCCATAAATGAACATAGTCACTTTCATCTTCAAACGCTACCATTTCTTGATTTACTTTTGTCCTTCCTTCAAGATGATAGAGGTTCTAGATCCTCTTTTCCTTCATGACTACTAAGATGTCTTTGGACACCTTTAGTACTCCACCTTGAGTTGTACACTTCTAACCAGTAGAATCTAGAACTCCCAAAGATATCAAGTTCTTTCTTAGTTCAGGAAATTGCCTTACATTTGTTAATGTTCTTTCAAAACCATCATGTATTTTAATCTGGACGCTACCAACTCCAACAATTTTACAAGAAAAATAATTTCCCATAAAAACAACACCATCATCAATAGATTGGTAAGTTGAGAACCAATTTCTATGAAGACACATGTGGCTGGACAAACCAGAATCTAACAACCATTGCTAATGTTGATGTGAAACATCACAAGTAGACAATACCTCATCAACCATACTTGAACTGGAACTTGAACTTGTTTATTCTAAATTAGCTTCGTTTGCTTCTTTTTTGGAGTCATCTTTGGATGCATTCTGTATTTTCCAGCAATCCTTCTTGAGATGCCCAGATTTGCCACAGAACCAAGATTTATGCTTACTCTTCTTGAATTTTGACTTAGAACTTGATGTACCCCTATGATTTTTCCCTCTTTCTGTAGATCTACCTCTGAGCGCCATTGCTTTTGTTGTTGAGGTTTATTTACTGGATCTTTTCCTCGTCTCCTTAGACAACAAAGCTCCCACAACAGTGTCATAATCAATGGAATCTATTGTGCTAAACCACATAGTTGTGACGATATGATCCCAATACTCAGGAAAGGAACACAATAGTGTAACCACCTTGTCCTCATCTTCAGACTTTACTTCCATACTAGATAATTGACAAATCAAAGTATTGAAAACATTCAAGTGATCAGCAATTTTCGTACCTTCTTTGATATGCACGTTGTACAACTGCCTCTTCAAGAAGATTTTATTCGTCAAATTCTTTGTCATATACAGACTCTCCATTTTTCTCCACAAACCTGTTTTTGTCTTGTCTTCATCGATGTTAAACAATACTTCATCTGTCGGACATAAATGAATAGTACTTAGGGATCTTGCATCCAGATCTTCCCAATCCTCGTCTTTCATGCTTGTCGGTTTCTTTTTCTTTCAAGCCAATGCCTTTTGCAATCCTTGTTGCACAAGAAGATCCCGCATCTTGAGCTTCCATAGCACAAATCTATTCTTACCGCTAAATTTCTCCACGTCAAACTTAGAACTTTGCACTTTCACCATCAGCAGAAAAAACCGTCCAAAACAAACTTATAATACTAATCTTTTTATAATGAAGAAACAATGATAGAATATAGTTGGAAAAAAGTTTAATCCAAAATATATATACATAATATATTTAAAAAAACTTTTAAAAAAAATTCCACTTCTTAAACAAAGATATCACCTTATATATTAAAAAAAAAAACCTTTTAATAAAGTTTACCAGTGCAACTCTCATGCATAATAAGACAAAAATCCATCTTTTAAACATCGACTCACGACCATGAACATGTATTATTTAGAACAAGGGTTGCATGGCAACGCAGTCCCTACCGAGTTAGTTGGGAAATAAATGTTGAACAATGAAACTTAATATAATTAAATGCACAAGTAATGAATATTTTTTGTCAAAAGATAATAATTGAGGGTTGTTTGTTATTCAAAATGTATAATGAACCGTAAGCTCAATGGAACTAAATCCTCATGGAACTAGGTACATTGCTAGTGTTAAATAGTACTAACTAGACATAACTCAAGCTTTAATTGATCATCCTCTGGACTATCTTGATTAATTACAGAGGGTTATTGACCAGGAAAGCTAGCTAGCCTGCCTGGAAGAAGAGAACCTCACGTTGAAGGAACAATTGTTTTTTATAGAGCAGGAAATGCAAGACCCGAGGCGACATTTACAGCATATGAAGTGAACAATTCTTTATTAAATAAATTAAATAAATGTGATTCATTATTACAGTAGGACCGTACTCCCACTGATTGACATGTTCGAGTGAACGATTCTTTATTGCACACATCTCTAATCAATTTTATGAGCTCCATTAATTATCGGTGGAAATATAAGAGTCCATAGGCTCCACAGTGGGCTAAAAATTATTCCAAATGCACTACTATCCACTTCCTTATCTAAAATATATAATGACATGTAACTTCATGTATTGATCTTGCTTTCATCAGTTTTATCTTGTACTGTGCTTGTGTCATCCCATTTACAATATTGTTAATCGCCTGATATATAGAATGGTCATTAAAAGTTGAGATATTTATATAGACATAAACTCCATAATTTGATCTCCAACACTTCGAGCTTGAGTGTTTTTATTCCCATCTGTTTCTGTATTCCTTGAAACATACAAAAATTTAGATAGTATGTCGTATTTTACTATATTTAGAAAAAGAAAAAACATTCTCATAATTTTTTTTGTAGATTTCCAAAAAGTTTCGAAATTAAAATTGAAGGGATTGTGAATGATCATTTAAAACATAGGAGCTTTGTTCCTGGGTTAGTATACAAGACTGGTTGATTATACTAGCGCAAAGTGGTAATGAAAAAATACAGGGATACTCATCTTGCCTCGACATGGAAAATGCATGTGTTCTGTTGTAAATTAAAACTCACCTCATTGTACCCTGTAGTCTCGATAAGTTTACTTCCTTTTGATGAATTTCAGTGGCCTTGAAATTCTCAAGGCACATGTCAATTACCAATATCGAAGATTGAGTGGGAAAAAATTTGATGCATTTTGGTATAATAGAAATTTTCAATGCCCTTGTCAACTACCATGTATCGCAATAGAATCATTATAGATATTTCAAGGTATGGAAGAACCTGCTCCAATTGCCACAAATTATTCTCATTTAGTTTAATACTTATCAGTGCAATTAAATGATGGCTCACATCTCAACGTCGTTCTCATGCACAATGGTGATGTCTTCTTCAAAATTAATGTTGATTTCTTTTGATACAGTGTGAAATCGGCTTCACGTCAAATCCTACAAGTTACCTCTAT
>ML794071.1:10588-32292 GCA_009831015.1 Picea engelmannii
TCAAGGGAATCATATAAATCAATTACTTGACATCAACCAATGACATCAATCAAACCAAACCATTTACATCAATGACATATGATCCAACAATCTCCCAAGTAATCAAACCATTGGCATCAATGACAACATGATCCAACACTGATATCTCTTTTCCATCGTCTCCCATGCCTTCAACTTCCAATGATTTGGATCCGGTAGTTGACATGGTGATCTCTTCAGTAGGGCTTTCGGAGCCTAATCTCCTTACCCCTTTCGCGACCCTCGACATGTGTCCCCTCTAGAGTGATTTTCTTCCATCCAGTGAAGATCTCTTGGAAGCCATGACAGAATTTTGTCCCTTCACATGGTGTCCTTCTAGGACATTATTTTATTGGCAACCATGATCAAGAAGAATCCACGAACATAGTTTCTCTTCTCTATGGAAAGCTCGTTAAAAAATGAAAAACGAGGCCTTGAACATAGTTTTCCTCTCTGTAGCAAGCTTGTTAAAAAATGAAACAACAATCTGGGGATTGAACCCAGAGCCCTGAGCATAGTTCTTTTTCTTGTGTTAAGCTCATTAAAAAATGAAACAGTCACCTCTCTTGAACCTTCATTTCATCCACTCTTATCCTTTTTCTCCATCTAATAGAGAAATTGGTGACAGCCTCAAAGTCAGTGAATGAATTGAAGCTTGGAGGGAATGTCTCCAGCCTTTGATGATCATTCTGGAGTTAATCCCCCAACTTTCAAGCTAGGGGCATACTGAGATTAATCTTTGTTCTTTCTCATGCTTGTAAATACATGGGAATGCAACCAGGTAAACGTTTATCTCTTTTTTGGACCCACATGGTTAAACAAAAAGGGAACCACTTGGAGTCATCTTTGAGCTCTTTTCAGACTCTCTAAACATGAAAAGATTGTTGAGTGATATTGCTTCCTTTCCCACTCGTTAAAAGGTTTGAAAGGGCATCTTTTGAGTGATAATTTATCTCTTTTTCGGCTTTGTGAGAGTAACATTACGAAAAAGGGCAACTTTGGAGTTGTCTTTAATTTGTTTTCAGAGTCTCTAAATATGAAAAACCACCGATTTTACCTTCTTTGGACTCTGTAAATGATCACACATTGAAGGGATCATATGAGATCAAACCCTTACTTCATCTAGTTCGTTAAACAAAGGAAGAGGGACTTACCAAAGGTGATTCATATCGAGCATGTGTTACCCTCCTCGAGCTAGTTAAATTAAAAAGAGGTACTCGTCTATCTGGATGGGGGGGAAATTGAAAGAAGCAAGCCAAGAAGTTTCTGAGAACACTACCAGTAACTCTTACAGTCGCCCCTAAACACGACACTTTTTCTTTGCACACATTTTAATCCATCGAACCTTTGCACTGAGCCAATTCTCTGGGTTTCTTTTACTCCTTTGGGTCACCTGACGAAAATCACAACATCCACTGCATCATCAAGTTTTGGTCCATGTCACGTTTTTGTTGATGTGCCTCAGTGTTCAAGGGAAGTATCTACCTCGAGATTTAACCATCACAAATATCATGTTTCAATACATGTGTCAGTCCATGTTTATTCGATCTACCAATTACATATCAATGTCAGTTTCATGTCGTTGATGGGGGATACATCAAGGCCCTCCTTTGACAAGTCTATTCATGTCGGCTTCAACACATTATCCAGGAACTAGACTTAGAAACCAGTTAGTACCTTGGGAAATGCATGCCTCAATGGAAGGCCTCCTCATGTTCGATAGTGGGTTTACATCATTGACCCCTGATCGGGTGATTCCACGGATGTTCAACTTCATCTCATCCATTCACATTCATTGAATGTACTAGAGTACCTTGGGAATCATTGACATCAATCGTGATCTCCCTCGTGCTTGTTAACGGTTTACCTCATTGATCGGTAATCAAGTGGTTTCTACCATGTTTGACATAAGGAAATATATTCACATGGTCAGATTCATACTACATTGGGATTGATAAGAAGACCCTGGGTTGAGTTATCACTCTTATGCATACTTTTCCCAGGTTGCGAAGGAGTTATTTTGATCTATTAAACATATTGTTACATAGATCCACTTTGTAATAGTCGTGGCTATGTCTTGTCATCTTGTAGATCCACTGTGTATTCTTTGTGGCTACAATCAGTTTAGTTCATAGGAGTATAGATCCACATTGTATCTGTAGTGGCTATACCATTTTGTCAATATAATTATGGATCCGCAGTGTATTTTATGGCGTCCATACCTAAAAAGTCTTTATCACTCAAGCATAGGTATGCCTGCCTTGGGTTTGAAACATGTCATAATATTTGTTTGATGGTTGTGTGCAACTTTTTCTGGTTTTTCTGCATCCATACCCTTTCTTAAAAAAGTCTACAAAGTACTTCAGTCATCATCGTCTTCTAACTTCGTACTTTGCGGGGCAATCTGTTACACCTCAAAATTACTCACTTCAATAGTGTCGCAAGTGTCGTCATTACAAGTATTGTAAGTGCCGCATCTTGTCCACAAGTGTCGCATCTTGACTACAAGTGTTGCAAGTGTCAAAAAAATCATATTGTCATCTTTCCCATGTTGTGCCTCTAACGACATCACAAAGACACTTAAGACACCCCAAAGACTAGTTTTGAAGAAGAGAAGTCACTTGACAGGGAGTAAAAACCTTTTGACACTGAAAGAACCACTAAAAAATGAATTTTGGAGAGGAGCGATCCCCTACCCACTGTCAGGGAGTGCTAGTGCTCCCTGAGCCTCTTTGGGGGAGTTTTTGAGCGCCTTGTGCACCCTTTTGGGGGAGCGCTACCCTTTTTTTATCAAATTTTGGGTTTTTTGAGGCAAATCAGGGAAGAATCCCTCAACTCATGAAGGTATTTGGATTCGAATACATGGTCAAGGCATGATATTAGGGAAAATCCTCAACTAAAGGAGAGGAATCCTCAACTTATCCCAAAGATCTCTCAAGTGGTTGGACCTCTCCAAGGTTATATAAGGAGCCCTTCTCATGGTGAAAGGTACATGGAAAAAATTGGAGATGTGAAACTTATGATCTCATGAGTGAGATGTCATCAAAGAAATCAATGGAGATTACTTGAGAAAAGGGGTTGGGAAAGGAGAACTAGAATAAGTTGTTGCACCTTCATTCAAAGGATTGTAAGTACTTTTACTTGTTCTCATTAATAATCAATGCTTGGCCTGTTTATTTCAAACTTGTGCTTGTTCCATATGAGTTTGTCTACAGTAGATGGATCTATGTTTGAGCTAATATCAGTAGAGTAGGAAGTCTTTTGTACCTTTGTTTGTTTTACAGGACCTATCAGGGAGCTCAGGATCGAAGCTCGGCTAGGACTTTGCAAGGACAAACGTAACTAATAAGGTACATATATTTCTCCTTCTATTTCATTTATTAGTTTGATTATATCTAAAAGGAAGTCAGTGTCCATATTAAGCACTTTTCTGTCTTTACCTTAGGAGTCTAGATACCAAGAGGGAATCCACTTGTCTATAGGGGGATTCACCTACAACAATAACTAGAAAATAAGATGCGGTTTAGACATGGTCATTCTTATCCTTATTACCCCCAGGAAAATGGACAAGTAGAGGCTGTCAACAAGTCTCTCAAGACCATTTTTCAAAAAACCATCAGTCAGAGTAAGTTTGACTAGCACATCATGCTATATATTGCACTTTGGGCATACTGAACCTCGGTAAAGACTGGCAGCAGATTTTCCCCTTTCTAGTTAGTACATGGTGTGGATTCAATATTACCTATTGAATGAAAAATTTCTTCTTTCAAGTTGGCAGTTGCGCTCCTACCTGACACCTCCGATATCAAGTGACACCTTGTACACCTAAAGAGTCTCGATGAGTAGCATAGAGACACCTCTACAGCTATCGAGGTGAAAAAAATACGTGTTAAGGTCTAGTATGATAAGTATTTCTATCCTCGATTGTACGCTGAGGGAGAGTTGGTCCTCTTGTATGATCAAGACAATGAACCACTGGGGAAGGAAAGTTTAAAACCATGTGGCACAGTCCTTATATCATGTGACGTGTTTTAGAAAAAGGAGCCTATGAGTTAGAAGATTATGAAGGGAATAGTTTGGCTAAGCCCAAAGGTGGGCTCTACTTAAAAATATATTACGCTTGAGCCCTAGGTTTGGGTAGAACTCTCTGTATACTAATTTAATTTAGTGTATATATATTTTTCTTTCATCTTCGAGTTTCTTACCGATTTTTCACTTCATTGACAGATGCCAATGAAGTCTTCAGTCTACCTAGGATTCGTAGATGGAGGCAGTTGTCATACACATAACTTGTCTTTCACCACTTGGTTGGTTTACTCACTTGAGGGTCTACTGGTGTCTTTAGGTGGCGTATGCCTAGGGACATACACAAACAATGTGGCCAAACATAGCATCGTTATAGAACTTTTGCGCGATGTTATCTTACATGGAATCCGTTCATTAGAAGTTAGCCTGGATTCCCAGTTAGTAGTATGTCATTTTAATGATAGTTACCATGTGCGATATCCTATTTTACTTCGACGATTCCTACGGGTACGTCTTTTAGAATGACAATGTGATTTTATTACATATTATCATATTCCTAGGAGTTTTAATCATGTATATGATGCTTATGCTAATTTTGTTTTAGATTTTCATTTGTCACATAATTAAAAGAAAATAAAACCATATCATCAATATTCACATTGTAAAATATAAGTAAATCCCAAGATCCTTTTTTATATATCTCAAAACATATGGTGTTCATAGTACACAATTGGGGCTAATACCCTTAATACACATATACAGTCGGTATTACAATATCCCATGACATCTACGCCTATGGCGTCGAATGTGTGTCATGGTAGAAAACCACAGTATTTGCGAGACACCGAAAGAGTCATACCCACACCCCATGTACACCAACCACCTGTCATTTCATGGCTTTAGGAAGATCCTCTACCTGAACCATGGGAATCTTGTGAGTCAAATGTGACAGGTTTCTCTACACGTTTTGTAGGACCCTCTTGGATTCTCCTCCCACTGCCTCGTCTCCCTGGTTCCTTCGTCGATGTCGAGGGAAGCCTTCTAGCCATCAGGGACCCACATCTGCATTACAAAAATGTCTAGTCAATACTTAAGCACCATCCAAAAATATTTTTTTTGTACTATATAAAAATACAAAAAGAAATTAAATATGTAAAAACTTTGAACATACCTATGTCACCATAGGCAGTCCCTCGTGGGAGTGGCATGTCCGGGTCTCCTCATAAGTCTATCCTTGCATAGGGATAGTCATCTAGGGAAATGACCTGTCCCTGCCACAAGTAAAAGAAATCCTCATTGTAGGGTGTCAACACCCTACCTCCCCCCTGCCACCTCATTACCTCAGTCCACCATGCCATGGATGGATCGTGAGGTCCTCTAGGAATAATCTTGACTATAGGTCCCATACCTGGAACCTTCTCAAAAAATAAACTACATAGGATAGAGGCAAACCCAAAATTCCTCTTACCCCCCCTGTTTGCACTCTATCAATTGGCTCTTCATATTTGCTAGTAGTGATGTACATCAGTAATATACTGTGGGTCTCATACATTGGACTGCATATAACATGAGAGACCTCGATTCTTGGTGCAACAAGGTTGAACCTATGATCATGGTCAATACAAGGATAATAATATTCAGGCTCATATTTTTTATTTCCCGGATAGGGAGTTGACTCCCTACCTTAGGAGTCCCTGCTACATAGTGGGCGTCAATGTACTCCTCTATTTTCATTCCGCTCCCTACTCCCCTTCATTTGAGGTTTACAACCTATCCCTGACGTGATAGACCAATCAAAATGTAAATTTACTCTACTTCAATTCTCAATGGTTGCCCATCAAGATTGAAGCTTTCACTCTCAGGGTCCCAGTAACCCACAAGCATCTCGAGCAACCTCACCTTGGATCTCATTCCTTTGAGTGCCCAAAATTTATAAAAGCCACATCTCTTTAAGGCCATTTGGGCCCCCTGATATCAATCTACAACAACATTGACCTCCTCGTGCTCTCTCTCTCCATTCAAGAACGATCCTGCCAAGGACAAATCAAAATTTGAGTTAGAACCCTTGAAAATTCTTGTTTGTGTGCTTGTACATGGTCTACTTTAATTATAGTTGTGTGTAGCGCTTGATATACACTCCCTATAGTTTACAAAGGGGTGTATACCTCGTCAAATACGCGACCTGATTGAATATATCCCACGTACACCGAAATTCACATTTTGCGCCCTCAACAACTAAAAATTTGGGACCTAATTCAAAAACTTAATCCACTAAAATTGAAGAGGAAGGGAACTACATTTACCTGATCTAGACGGTTGTTGATTTCATTTCCTGATGCTCTCACAATCGTTGTTTTAATATCAGAGGTATTTTGGTCCAATTTTCACTAGTTGGGGAAAAAATCAAAATGGTATAGTAATTTTTTATTTCGTTACTATTTATAAACTAGTTTTACCCACTTTCTATAATTTTAAGCCATTTTGTCACATAATGGACTAATATAAAAGTAGATTGAGTTTGTTTTTGTAGTTTTGACCCGGGTTTCTTGTGGATTTCAACATTATCTTGGTCGTTCATCACCACAAGCAGGTATTTTCATTACCCAACATATAGGATAGGTACCCACTCTGTTATGCATTCTCTTATTATCCTATAACTGTCACTTTTATGCCTTAGGTATGAACCCATTTTTTGCGACACAAAACCTTCCATATGCTATAATTCGTGTTGTTATCAAGTGGTAGAGACTTACCAAACATGGGTGCCCTAGTTAGATTCCCTACTGCATTTGGTGCCCATGAAGAGATTTTTTTCATAGGATCGAGAGTCCCTAATAGCTAATACATGACTTGATGTTGAGCCTCATTTCTCACTCATAAAAAGGCGGCCTTATACCCCAAGGAATCCCAAACGAGTTTAATTTAATCTTTTTTCCAACTCATCTATAAAAAGTGAAAATATTGCCGAGTGATTTGTCCCTTTCACACTCGTTAAATTGGACTTGAAAGGTCATCAATCTTAATTAATCTCTTTTCTGACTCATTATCAAAAAGTGAAAATATCGTCGAGTGAACTTGTTTTTTTCACACTCATAAATTGGTTTTGAAAAGACGTCTATTTGGCACAAGTGTATCCCTTTTTCACACCAAGTAGACTAAAAGACATAAAAAAGAACATTTTTTGGTGTTAAGTTGTGATTGCATATGATGCCCTTGCTTGTAGTATTGAGCCTATAGCCAGTTCTCGCTTTGCGTTATAAACCATTTTCCTCAATAGTTTTTCATCCTCAACCAAGAAAAGCCTTGCTTATAACCCTCATAATTTGACACCCTATACCTAGGAGGGAACATTCCCCCGAGTGTCCATATCTCGCATGCACTTACCTGCATTGACCATAGGTATGTTCCATTGATGGAACTAGTTTTTCTTATTTGCGACACTCGTTTCCTCCTCTGTATCATAGAATTCATTTGTCTATGCAAAAAAAAAAACACACGGGTGGGAACGAAGTATTATCTCATATTGGCAGCAATCGTGTTGCCTTTGAATAGAGAACAAAGTTATTGATTCCATTCATCATCATAATTTTGGGATTAGCATGGCCTTAGGAAGCTGAGTTCATTACAAAGTCTTCTCTACCGACTGGTTACTCTTCTAGTCCCTACAGAGAATTACATTGATGCCTCCTGCATCTCATGGTATTATCATCAGGTCTATGTTGCCGGAGTCCTCCATATGTCTCATGATCTTGTTCAAAGGAAGCCTATCAACCTGTGTCGGCCACTCTTCAAAACTCTTGAATTTGCATGTCAGCCATACCCTCAGTTTTTCTTAGAATCACATGATATTATAGTCCTATCATGCACCCTGGCCCTACTTTCATCATTGGTAGGTAACCTTGAACCCAACAGTCGACATTTCATCATTGGTCGTTGAAAAGGTGGTTTCCCTTGTGTTTGAAAGAAAGACATCTACTCACACATTGGGATTCATGCAGTGTCTTGGATTCCATTAGCCTTATTGGTGGTTTACTTTCCTTTGCCAATAGTTTTCATCATTGGATTCTATTTAGAGGGTCTTTTTTGTGTTCTACTTGCACTTGGCACACGCGAAAGATGCACAAGGTCATTGGTTCATGAACATGTTCTTCGTCCGATTTAGACCAAATCATGAAGCTTCTTCTTTGTACCTCATGCTCACTGATGAGAGGTGCCTTAATGCTCTCCTTTCAGTGGGTCTCTTAACATCAACTTCAGCCCATTTATTCTGGAAACGATACCTAGAGTCTTATGAGTACCTTGAGGCTTGCATTCATCAGTGGAAGGATCTCTCTCCATTGACAGTTGGGAATACATAAATGTCTCTTGATCAATGGATTCTTTAGGTGTTCGACATTGACTCCTTTATTCACACTTGTAAGAATGTACTTGGTGCCTTGATACCTACTTTAATTATCGGTAGGATGTCTCGCATTTTTTTAATGATATACATCAATGACCGGTAATCAAGTGATATCTCATTGTGTTCGACCTCAACTCCTTTATTCACATAATGTAGACTTACACCCTTGGCGGATTGTGTAGAAGACTTGAAGACATCACAATGTAGCCGCAACTTTCCTGAGTTGTTTCTTCCCTTTCATTGGACTAGTACCTATATGACTTCAGTGATCATGGGAGATCAGATTGTATTCCATGGTATACAGATATCTTCATATTGGTTTTGAGACTGGTTCTACTGGGCCTTGTTCGTGACTATGACAACTCTTGGCATGTAACCAAATTTGTATTTACATATTCACAGACATGGACACTTTTTTTCTATATTTTCACATGGATCTGCAGTGTAATTTTATTGGTAGCCATGTATGCAAAGTCAGTGCAGAATTTAATGAGCAACTAGTTCATCCAACTGGTTCCCTACCACTCCACTTCTGGGTTTTCTATAATGTATTTTGACCATCGCAAATACTCCTCCGACCTACACATTAGGGGGCATCTATTATAGAAAGATTTTCATCACCCTAAACAATATTGCATATAGGTCCTTATTCCATTTCCCTGTGTAGAATTATCTTTCCTGTTGATAAAATCCACAGAAAAAAATACAATTTTTTCCACTTGTACACATCTTGCAAACTATACATCAAGCGTATAAGCAGGCTACTCCACTACAGCCCGCATACATCAATATTTGTGCCAAAAAATGAAAATTCAATGTTGGGTTTCAATGTCACGACATGAGATCTCTGATCCTTGGCCTTCCATATACTGGAAACGTTCCGACTCAGCCCTTCAGTTCCCTTTTGAAGGCTATAAATGGGCCAATTCCGAGCTATGGAAAAAGGAGAAATAATTCAACTTTGAGAGAAAAGTTACTCTGGAGAAATTATTTACTTCATATTGAGTCTGCATCCCTTTATGCTTTAATTCTGAACACAGTGTTCAACCCCCAAGCTCTTCCTTTATTGATGGAGAACCTCATTTTCTCCTTTCTATGAGATTTACTTTGGTGGAGGATTGAAGTGGTGGAGGTCCAGTTGGAAGGAACTTAGTTTCTTGGTTCTGAACCATGTCGACACGAAAGTCTATAATATTTTCACTTCTACTGATCATTTATTAATAGAAATACTATTTCCCTGTCCAATTAATATCTTGCGAATATATGACTTATCATCCATGCATGTATTTGCTATGTATATTGATAGATTATGCTATCTAATGTGATAACCTTTTATATTATCACCATATGCTTTCTTTTATTGTTTGTTGAGAACTTGTTGTAGTTATATAGATTTGGGTCAAAGAGCTCAATGGTGGACATCATCGAACATCTGGATGAGGTAGGCCTCTTTCTTATCTCACTTCCATATTATTTTATATAGCATGTTTTTGGGATATATTTGATTTCTGTTGTCATTTTTGTCTATTGTGGTTCACCCTAGCCATAGAGAGATTTTCCTCGTAACATAATTGGCGACCATACTAGGGAATGAATATTTTTTCTTAGAGTTTGGAGTACTTTTCTCCTTAGATTGCTCTTGTTTCTATTGTGGTTCTTCTTGTATCATTGCTTGATATCTTCTGGTAACTATGGTTCTAAGTTCTCAGCCTTTATCCCTTGCTTGGCCTTATTTTGAAGCATATACGCGCCTTTTTCCTTAATAGTCGTGTACATACTTAGGTTGTCTCACTCCAAGATGCGTATATACGCTCTGTTTGCCTGAATAGTTGTGTACATCAGTTTTCCTTGATTGTTTGCTGGTTCTGGTGGTTGTTGGGTGGGATTTCATGTTTGTTGAGTCTTTTTAGATCTTTGTAGTCCATGTTGAGTGCTTGTGGGATGATAGGAAACCCTCTTTTGGTTGAATTTCTGAGTGAAGTCTTTCTCATTGTCTTTTCATTTTCTATTGTCCTTGTACATTGGGATGAGTGTTTTGTTTCTTGGTATCCTTCTTGAGTTATCTCTTTTTATGCATGAAACTTTCCTCATAACACCAGCTCACGTTAAGAGGGCCATAGCCCTAGAAATTTCCCAACTACAGCATAGTCACAAATATATTGCTTCTGTTCTTCTATTCTAGGTGCTCTTATGACATATTTCGGTGCTTGTGGCACTTGAGGAATACATTTTATAGGTATCCATGGTATTGTTGTGGTTGTTGGAGCTTTCCCTGAGTCGATGTCCATTTCCTTGTCTTTGAATGTGCCCTCAAAGAGGAGTTGTGAGAACAGATCTGGCAGTGGTTAAAAGGTTGGGCACCTGGAACCCCCGCTTGTGTTTCCATGCACCATCGTGTGACTCTAGGAGGTGCCTTGAGGCCTTCCCTCATTGGGAATAATTATGCCCCACTAGGGGTGTCCAAGTGCACTAGAGATGAAACAGCCCTAACCCTACCGCACCTCAGAGCCGCCGCTAGGAAAAAAAAATCTTCATATTAATAATACATTATTAAAGTATTGATACATTCATACATTAATTGGGAGTGACCATGGCTTCTTATGGTTGACCATGACCATGGTTAACTTTGGTAGACCTTGGTTGAGTTTGCGAATCAAAGGTTGACTATGGTTTATCGTGGTTGTCCCTCACCATGGTTGGTTGTGGTTGACCATGACCATGGTTAACTATGGTTGATTGGGGTTTATTATGGTTTACCATGCCCATGGTTGAGCTTCCTTGACCATGTTGATATCATTATGTTGGGTCAAGTTGGTTATGTTTAACCATAGTTTTCTATGGCACTACTGCATTGCAGTGTTGATCATGGTTTGTTCCTCACATTGCGACATCAAGTTTGGTTTGTCACATTGTGACATAAGATTTTGTTCATCACATCACATCGTAAGTTTTTGGTCATCAAATTACAATGAAGGGTATTTATTTGTCACATTACGGTGTTGGAAAAGGTTTCTCATAGTCTCATAGTGGGTTATGTTCATCACATTGCGAAGTCAAGAAGTGTTCATCTTATCACAATGTTGGTCTATGTTTCTCACATTGCAACATTGGGTTTTCTATATCACATTGTGATAATAGGTTGTGTTCATTCCATTATGATGTTTGGAATTTTTTGTCGAAACGCGATGTTAGGATATGTGCATCACATTGTAACATGAGAACAATGCGATGACAGGGATATATTTTTCACATTACGATGTCTATTTATGTTTGGCAGATTACAATGAGAGCTCTATGTTCATGAGATTGCGGTGTTTGTATATGTTTCTAACTTTGCGGCGACACATCTATGTTCATCACATTGTGACATCAATTTAATTTCATCACATTGTGACGACATGACTATGTTCATCACATTGCGACATTTGTATATGTTATTCACTTTTAAATGTAAAGGCTATGTTCGTCACATTGTGATGTCAATTTATGTTTGACAATATTCGATGATAGGGCTATGTTCATCACATTGTGACATTTGTATATGTTCGCCACTTTGCGATGTTACTATGTTTGTGAAAAAAAGGCTATGTTTGACACATTCTGAAAATAGTTCTATGTTCATCAGACTGCGAAGTCTGTTTATATTAATCACATTGCGATGTCTATTTATATTCATCACATTGTGATGACAGGGCTATGTTCATCACATTGCAACGTTACTATTTTTAGTAGATTACAACGTTACTATGCTCGACACATTCTGATGTTTGGAAGTGTTTGTCACATTGCGACATCGGAATATGTGTGTCACATTGCAACGTGAGGGAATGTTCATCACATTGCGACAATAGGGTGATGTATGACACATTGCGACGTCTCTTTATGTTCGACACATTGCAACATTACTATCCATATTGTGACCACATGGCTATTATCTTCACATTATGATGTTACTATGTTCAATGGATTGCAATGTTACTATGTTTGTGAGATTGTAATGTTACTATGTTTTTCATTGCGCAATGTTACTATGTTTGAGACATTGCAACATTACTATGTTTGTCACATTGTAACGTCCGAAATTGTTTTTCATATTGCAACGATAGGGCTATGTTCATCACATTAGGACATATGTATATGTTCATCCCATTGTGACATTACTATGTCTGCCATGATAGGGCTATGTTCATCACATTACGATGTTCTTTTATGTTCATCACATTGCGACAACAAGGATAGGTCCATCACAATGAGACATTACTATGTTTACTAGATTGCAACATTACTATGTTTCACACATTCCGATGTTTGGAAGTGTGTGTGATATGTTGGGATTTGTACGTCACATTGCAATGTGAGAAAATGTTTGTCACATTGCAACGGCAGGGAAATGGGTGACACATTGTGGCATCTATTTATGTTCAAAAAATTGTGACATTACTATCCATATTGCGACAACATGGCTATTATCATCACATTGTGACGTTAATATGTTCAACATATTGAAACATTACTATGTTCGTTAGATTGCAATGTTAAACTATGCTCGTCACTATGTGATGTTACTATGTTCAAGACGTTCCAACATTACTATATTCGTCACATTGTAATGTCTTGTTTTTTTCATCAGATTGCAATTTCGGGCATGTTTGTTGCATGACAAGGTTGGTTTGTGTTCGAGACATTAATAAAATGAAGTTTTGGCGAAGTTTTTTTTTTTTTTTTTTTAATCTAACTAAGTGTTTCCTTTGTGAAAAATATAGGAACGTTGAACTGATGCGATATACTGTATAGAAGAAAAGTATTGTTAATTATTATTGCATTAAATTTGTATTTTTTAAATGCATTAATAAATACATTATGAATGTATTAATACATTAAAATTCTAATAAAGTATTAATACACTAATAAAGTAATACATTAATATAGGAGTAATACATTGAACTTAAGTAATGTATTTCATAATACACTATTAAAGTAATAATACATTATTTTTGTAGTGTATACATTAAAGTATTAATATAGTAATAAATGAATACATTATTAAAATAGTAATACATTAATAAAGTATTAATACATTAATAAAGAATTATTACATATATATAATGGTAATAACCGAAACCCTAACTAATAATACATTATTAAAATATTAATACATTATTTTTTCCTCTGAAAAAAATGTAATTCTATTCATCCAAAGAGAACCAAATTACATTATGTAGGTGCCAAAAGTATGACCCAATATTGAGTAGAAATATACCAAAGGGACAAGAAATAACTGGCTGGAAAGCCAAAAAGAGAATATAAAAATAGGAGCTAATAGAAACCCCTAATAGGCCAAAAAACCCACTACAAGAGAGCCCGTCACAGAATAAAACCCAAAACATTGCAATCCAAACAAAGCCTGGTGGCCGGATGGGATAGGTTAAAGTGGTATGAAAACCTACACATCAATAGAACCAGATAGCAACAACGTCAATTAAGACCCCAAGCAATAACAATAAGACTAGAAATTGCATGCCCACTCTATGGACCTCAAAGTGACTGAACCACACCGCACACCCAAGGATATGACCTCAAAGTTCTGGCACAACCCCCACCAGATAGAAAAATACATCGAAAACCACCAAAAGGAGCGAGCTATGAGCATACATCAAACCTTGAACAAACCGAATAACCTAGAGAGAGGAATCAAAAATAAGAAGCGAAATAAAGCAGAGACCTCTCCAAGAAAAACATACATCTTAGAAAAAAAACACCAGGAAGCACCCTCACAAAAGCACCCATAAGAAAGACTGAAACACGAAACCAAAAAATGGATCCACTCCCAAAGAAAAACCCAACGGAAGAATGACCAAACAAACAGAGGTTGTGAACGCCAAAGCCCATCTAAAGGAAGGACAGATCCAAGCAGAGGGCTCAAACTAATCCGATCAAGAGAACTAGGGCTACAAAACTGCAACACCGGGAGATATTGAAATTAAACGATGGGTCTTTGCCACCATCCAGAGAGAAGTTCAATCCACACATGAAGATCAAAGAATAGAAAGAGAGGAGACCTCCCTGCAGGAAAACCCATGAAAGGAAGACTATGAGTCAGGAAATAATTGTGAAGGGGAAGATGGCTTTGTTGGAGACACCTACCACCCTTAGAGGGCGGGTGAATGAGTGTGGGGATATTTTTCCAAAAACTTCCCTCTTACAAAAAACTCATTAGTTAGCATTCAAAATTTACTCATTACTCATTGTTGTCATTAATAATCAGTTAGATGTGAATACATATCAGCAACATATATTAACAATATATCATCAACAAATCATATCCACAAGGAACACATGATGTATGTACAATTTTTGTTTTATTATGGACTTCAATCCGGGGGTTTTTCAGCAACAAATGAATAGAGTACAACTCTACAAGAGCACCATATCTATATGTAATAATCAGATTCCATTGTCAGCACCAACTGAGATGAGGCAACAATCCTCAACAGATCTCAATCTATACCATAAACAAGTGCATCAACCATGCACCACCCTGTGCCAAACAACATGTAATCAATCTGTACCATAAAAAAGTGCATCCAACCATGTACCAAGTATATAACAATCATGTTTCAACTACTCATAAACAATGACTCATCAATACGTACCAACATCATCAACTATACACCTCATTTATGTGCCAACTCATCAACTGCTTTTCTCAACCATGACTAGTTTTGGATTAGTCAATAACCCTAACTTGAAATAATCATAACTTTGTACCTGTAATGAATAAGATCTGAAACTCATACGCAATGTTCTTTAGGTTTTTTTATGCAATTCCTCTAGGTGTTACTACTTGGAACCTCTCAGAAAAGGAGTTATAGCAAAAATGGCATACCTTGCTGAATTCTGGCTTATTCTAGAGAGCGACCTTGTAGAGCGTGCCCCACATGAAATATTTTTTGAATAGATTTGAAACTATTACATAACATACTAAAGAATGTAATATAATGAAAAAAATTGGTCTCACTAAATTTGGATATATTATGAATAAGTTATGACGTTTTTACCCGAAACACTTGTTTTAGACTAGTTTCAGGACTAGCTACAAACCCTATTTTCCATGGAGTGTATATCCAAAAATAAAACAACCCACAAGATGAATATTTTAACACATATACCTGGATATGTTTCCTCAATGGGATATCAATCTCACGGTCTGAATCATTATAGAAAAAAGGTTATTGCGAAAATGGTGAGATGACCTGTAAATAACATACCTTAGAAATCATCATGAAAATAATTTATCCTCCCTTGAATTCCGACCCTCTTTTCTTCGCCTTCCCTCTAAAATTCAGCTTAGATATCCTTTTTTTACCTTAGTCACCTATATATTCAATATTCTTAAGTGTTCCACACCAAAAATTCTCAAGAATCTCTCACAAGAAGTTCTCCATCAATACTCCAAAATATATTCTCACAAGAAACTCTCCATTGATCCACAAAGGATGATCTACAAGAGACCATTGCTATATTATTTATACTTTCATCCTATAGATCACTTAACCTATTTTCCTTATTTTAGGGTTAACCACTTTCCATAAATAGAAAGTTCTCCAATACTTTATCATTTAAATATTCCTTCTTGATTTTCTCACCTTACTTTATCATTTCTTGATTTTTTCACTTCTCTTGATTATTTAAATAATACACCTTGACTTTGTCACTTTACTTTATCATTTAAATAATGATTTCTTCTTTTAGGTCACTTTGACTTCTTTGACCTTCGGGGCTTCGAGCCTTCATGTGGGGGTCCTTCATCTTCGTAAGGCCATAACTCTCAAACCATGAGGAGTTATGTGACATTCCACCTACCACTGGAAAGGGAATGACAAGAAATATCCATATAGGATACTTTAACCAACAATTTCCTTGATCTTCATCTCATTATTCCACATACAATCATGGGTCCTCCAACTATTCTTCTAGGATAACTCAATCTGCAAAGCATATTCTCGTGAGGGATTTCACCATAAGGGGACCACTTTTGAGTTCATCCATTTGTGCACCTTATCAATCATGATAAGACAATAATGAGAGCATGGGTCCTCCAACCATTCTTCTAGGATAACTCAATCCACAATGTGTCTTCCCATGAGGGATTTCACCATAAGGGGACCACTTTGGAGTCCATCCATTTGTGCACCTTATCAATAATGATAAGACAATGATTAGTCATCTATACATTTTTCCAACAATTCATCATATTCCAATGAAACCACATTGATCCATCTTCATCAAGTATCAAACAAAACTCATTGATCCATATTCATATATGCATTATAATCAAGGACAATACATATTATATTACATCAATCATCAATCAATAAATCCTTTGGCATCAATCAATCACTTGACATAAATCAATGACATCAATCAATCAAACCATTGGAATCAATGACAACATGATCCAACAATCTCCCCCTTTGGCATTGATGGAAATACCGATATTGATGTCAACACCAATTACCAATTATTTATGTCAACATGTAGATAAGGCATGTTATACATCAATAGTCAATGTGACTATCTCTCCCAGTCAATAATCATGAATCACATCAATGTGACTATCTCTCCCCTTTTGACATCAATGGAAAAGGGCCATTTTCCTCTTGGGGCTACTCCCCCTACTTGAACTTTCCTTGGGGCTGCTCCCCCTATCTGAGTGCCTTTGATATTCCTCTAAATAATCTCTCCCCTTTTGAACAAGGGATATCACTCTATTGTAATGATGAAAATACATCGAGCATACTCCCCCTATGACCATCGGTCCTCCTAGAATTATGCCTCTGTTCTCTTTCTTCAAATATAGGGATCTTTTATAGGTATGCATCTGATAAATAAATCCTCCTAGAATCATGGGAATAATAATGACTCCCCCTATGGGTATGTATCCCCTATCTTCTTTGTGAGATGAACAATGTGCTACCATATAATGATCATTGGACCTGTTCATGCATCAAAATCATGCTATACCAAGCATCATGAAGCAAAAGATATGTCAACAATGAAATAAAGAATCATGAGCAAAATATCAACCAAGCACATCCTGTACAAAAATGTGTGCTCATCATGCACAACACCTATGTACATCAACATCATGCAATGTGCCAAAAGGTATCATCCATGGAATGTATCAATCACATGCCTCTATCAATATGCCAACATGTAAATCTACCAATATGCCAAACAATGGATCATATCACTCATGATATGTCTCCATCATGAACCAAGTGCCACAATCATGTATCTCAAACAAATGCCAATTTTTGTGCTAATTAAGTAGTATCAATGGTGTAGCATCATCAAGCATATGCCATCTATGAGTGTACCAAACATGTACATTACCATGCACCAATACCACAAAATGATGAATCCCATATGTGTATGCCAAATCCTCTATAAAACATGTGCCAATCAAACATCTAGTAGGTGCCTTTACCAATGTACTAGAAAATTACCAATCATGCATCAACTATAGATCAAAAATGATGTACAACATGATCACCTCATCAACTCACCAACCACATTTCCCAATGTGTAGCCCATCCATATGCTAAATTCATGCATCAAGCTTTCCAACAAGTAAGATTCCAATACATCATCAATATATATCACATAACGAAGGTGTCATAACTTTACTATCATAACCAACATTGTTCTTCAACAGAAAATGCATCAATCCATACTCATGGGTTAGTTCTATGCACCCAAGATTTTATTTTACATCATCACCTTACATAATCCAATATACAATCATGACAACCTATAGCAAACAGTGTCAGAACCTGCAATAAACCATGTCAAACCCTGCATCATAGAGTTATACCATCACATAAAATTGCAACCCCTATGCATAGCCCTTTTCCTTAGGGTTCACCACATATACGTTGTCTACTGCAAAGACAACTCACATATGTACGCGACCTATACAAGGTCATCCTACATATGTATGTGACTGATACTACTGTCACCCGCATATGCCTCAGTAGATGACACTTTTGAACTTCCCTTCAGTCTTTCATTCTATTATGCCTACTCTGTCTTCTTCACCCACTTTTGTAGATGTCCCTGCTCTTAAGAACTTGAGCTCTGAGCATCCATATTTTCAAATATGTGTCCCTTCCTTACTTCATTCCTTCTTCTAGCCATGCTATGTGAAGTCCTCATTATGGAATTTCTTCTTGTGTTCCAACACTCCTGGGATTTGTGTCCAAATCCACTACAGTTGTAGCATCTAATGGTGTTACAGTGAACAACAATGTGTCCTACTTCATCACATCTCCAACACCTCATGGTGTTATAAAACCTTCCATTATATCTCCTTTCATAAGATCTACATTCAAAAGATTTGTGACCATATCCATTACATGAATAACAATGCCCATGAAAAATACTTTCATACCTTTGCTTTGGTGTCCCAAGAATAGCTTATTGATGTCTTCCTTGCTTTGTTCTTTTGAGATTTTCTTTGCCTTGTGTAGATGGTTGTTTTTCAATATTTTCTTCCTTCTTTGATGGACTTAATTCATGCTTATTTGAGGTGCTTGCTTTATCATGTGTAGCTTCCTTTTTGTATCCAATACCTGATTTATCATATGGTGATCTTTGACTTTCCAAGATCTCATCCAAGATTAGTGAGCTATTCAAGAATTTATTTGACTTCTCCACTTTCTTTCTAAGATCAACAATTTCATATTCTAACTTACAACATGACTCTTCCTTTCTTTTATTTGATTCTTCAATAGTTCCTCTATCCTTTTGGCTTCTTCAATTTGGATCTTGAGATGGACAATAGTTTCAAAACTTTTGCTAATCTCATCATCTACATTCATATCTTCTTTTCCATTCTTTAGTATTGTTATCTCTTCTTCCTTTTCTTCCAATTGAGTCGTATTTCTTTCTTCTTGTTCTTTGAGCATTCCTTTTAACTTCAAGATGTGCCTTTGACTCCTCCTAAGAAACTTCTTAGTGTTATCCGAAAGATAGTTATAGTATATATAATAATGATCACTGCTATATCTATACAAACCCTCTTCAACTTCCTTTTGAAGTTATAATAGATCTTCTTCTATTATTTCCATGGGATAACTTCCATCAAACTTTACATTAATTGTTTCTAGATCTTCTTCTTCACTTGAGAAATATTCAACATCATCACATTTTGAATCATTGCAATAAAGAGTCTTTGGAGATTCTATATCTTCAATTGAAATACTTTTGGGATCTTCCTTTGTGCTATCTTCACTTGAAATGTTTTCAAGATCACATGTAGAAATTATACAATCAAGGGTTTTTGGAGATTCTTTACCTTTGATAATATCGATGGAATGGTCTTCAATATCTTCCTTCTCCTTGTTTTGATATGTCTCTTGTAGGTTTAGCCATAGATCCTTGGAGGAAGTTCATTGTCCCATGCTCTCTTTGATAGGGCTTGAGAGCCCACTAAGAATGGTCTTGAGAGCCAATGCATCATTCTTATTTCCTTCTCTTTGAGCTGCAAACTTTGACTTGTTCTTCAAAGGAACTGATCCACCAATGGCTACCTTCCAAATTGTTGCTCCCATTGTCTTCAAAAGTAAAATCATCTCTATTCTTCAAGTAGAATATTTTTCCTCATCAATAATTGGAACTTCATCATCCATTTGTGTGTATATGGATCTCCTTCAAGCTTGTTAAGGCTTGTAGTGAAGGCCCTCTTTGATACCAATTGTTGGACACACCTACCACACTTAGAGGGGGGATGAATGAGTCTGGGGATATTTTTCCCAAAACTTCCCTCTTACACAAAACTCATTAGTTAGAATTCTACATTTACTCGTTACTCATTACTTTCATTAATAATCAGTTAGATGTGAATAGATATCAGCAACATATATCAGAAATATATCATCAGCAAATCATATCCACAAGGAACACAAGGAAAATGAGATGTATCTACAATTTTTCTTTTTATTATGGACTTCAATCTGGGGGTTTTTCAGCAACACCTGAATAGAGTACAACTCTACAAGAGAACCATATCTATATGAAATACTTGTCTTACATTCTCAAAACCAATTGAGATGAGGCAACAATCCTCATCAGATATCAATATGTACCATAAACAAGTGCCTCAACCATGCACCAACCTGTGCCAAACAACATGTAATCAACCTGTACCATAAACAAGTGCATCCAACCATGTAACAAGAATATACAAACCATGTGTCAACTACTCATCAATATGTACCAACATCATCAACTATACACCTCATGTATGTGCCAACTCATCAACTTCTTGTCTCAACCATGACTAGTTTTGGATTAGTCAACAGCCCTAACTTGAAATAATCATAACTTTGTACTTGTAATGAATAAATATCTAAAAATGATACACAATGTTATTCATTTTGTTTTATTAAATTCCTCCAGGTGTTACTACTTGGAACCTCTCAGAAAAGGATTTATAGAAAAAATGGCATACCTTGTTGAATTTCGACTTATTCTAGAGAGCAACTTTGTAGAGCGTTCCCCGCATGGAATATTTGTTGAATCAATTTTAAAATGTTAAAAAACATACTATAGACTTTAATATAACCAACAAAATTAGTCTCACTTAATTTGGATCTGTTATGAAGAAGTTATGACATTTTTACTCGAAACACCTGTTTTAGACTAGTTTCAGGACTAGCCACAAACCCTGTTTTCCATGGAGTGTATCTCCAAAACTACAAAGACCCACGTGATGAATGTTTTAATACAGATACTTGGATATTTTTCCTCAATGGGATATCAATCTCACGGTTTGAATCATTATAGAAAAAAAATTATTTCTAAAATGGTGAGATGACCTGTAAATAACATACCTTAGAAAGCATCATGAAAAGAATTTATCCTCCCTTGAATTCCGGCCCTCTTTTCTTCACCTTCCCTCTGAAATTTGGCTTAGATATCCTTTTTTTACCTCATTTATCTATAGATCTTCAATATTCCAAAAATTCCAAAAATGCTCAAGAAGATCCCACAAGAAGTTCTCCATCAATACTCCAAAAGATATTCTCAGAAGAAGCTCTCCATTGATCCAGAAAAAAGATGATCTACAAGAGACCATTGCTATCTTATTTAAACTTTCATCCTCTAGGTCAATTAACCCATTTTTAGGTCACTTAACCCATTTCTAGGTCACTTAACCTATTTTCCTTATTTTAGGGTTAACCACTTTCCATAA
>ML794071.1:34116-51995 GCA_009831015.1 Picea engelmannii
TCAACATCCCTATCATTCGTTCCAGCTTTGGCTTGCAACACGAAGGGTTGTGCACACATTGGGCATCGTCGTCCTAGTGACCTGTTGGAGTACGCATCGAACAACATGTCTAGGAGCTGATGAATTTGGAGGCCACGATGGATTTGGTCTTTCACCAGGCTTCTCATTTCAAATATCATCTCCAAGTGTTCCAGGTGGAGGGGTGGCACAGGGGCTCTGCCATCCTCCCTTACCCAACTATCCTTCGCCTCGCCTGCCTCACGCTTATCATGTTGTTCGCTTTGAGCTTCCTAGTGATTTGATTTCATGGAGAATTCACCTGCTACTAGAGTCTTTGTTGCATCCACATCTTTCAGGATTTCTTCCTCAACATAGAAAATGGGGGGCTTCTAGTCACCTTCCTCTTGACTATGTTGTGTCCCTGTGGCCCTTTGGTTAGCTTCACCCAAAAAACAGGTTGGTGGATCCCAATTGTCAAGAATGATGAAGAGAAAGTGTTCTGGAGGATTCTGGATTGGTTCTTCTGGGAAGACCTCCTCCACATAGGCCATGGGAGGCGTCCAAGGACTTTTGTGCTTTTGGGCTCTCTGCATCCAAGCTATGGACAATTCCCTTTCGAAATTCTACTACCTCTTTCGATAAGCAACGAAAGCATACTAGGCTATGCCTCTGCGAGGTCGACCTCTTTCCCTCGGCATGAGGATGAGCAGAGCTATGACCAGGCTATCAAATTGGTGGCCAATTGTGCACCAGTGCTCAAAAACCTCGGACGTTGGCCTTTCGAGTTCAGAATGCATCATCTCCCATCCCGGACCATTGATAAACATGAGGGTGATCATGACAAGCTTAGACATTATGGATATTCCCCTAGTGCCATGTGCGTCCGTCCTCCTCGCTCGTGCGAGATGCCTCTTCCCATGTGGCTTGTTGCTCGGGCTTGCCCCCATATTAATGGTGAGGAGTTGGGGGTTGATGGCTTGTATTTAAGGCCCTGCCAGACTCTCCATCGCATGTCCAATATGCTCTATGTGGCACCCCATCCGGGGTGAAAAAAAAAACAATATTACTAACTTACCATATAGTAATTAATATAATAGTTCATTTACCATCCTACATGGTTGCATGAAATATTAACGATCAATTTTTACTTTATTCTTACCATAAATCTATCGTAATTACTTTTTCTTCTCCTAAATTAATAGCACTGTGCCCTCTCGCTCCATCTCATTTCATTGGAATTATGAATTATTATTGGCTACAAATACCTTAAAACATTTTTCCTTATGAATTATTATTGACTACAAACATCGTAAAGTGTTTTGCTTGAATCCATAAACAACGATTTTTTTTATTTGATTAGCTATTCAATTATGAAAAACATTATTAGATGAAAAACATTATTAAATGCCTGATCCTAATGAGTCTTGAAATCAATTGTTTATTTTCTATTACCTCATACAAAAATGTTATAGTGCCTTCAAATATTTTCGAAGAACATATACAAAATGTTATAGTGCATTCAAATTATTTGAGAACATTTTTCATTACTAGTACAACAATATGATATTAAATTTGAGACAAAAGGTAGTTGTAGTGATCCATATAAAAAATGAAAACATATTAGTTTTTAATGTTGAGATCCAATAGCCACCTACCCATATAAAAAAAAACATTTTAGTTTTTAATGTGAGATTCAATAAAGAGTACTTAAACAAAAGACCACATTGATCTTAAAATTCCTCTTTCTCAATGTAAAAGGTAAAAATAATTTATGTTCTAAAACAATAATTCTCAATGTTAAAAGTATAAATAATTTCTAACTCATGTTCATCCATTGCTTTTGCCAAATTTTTATTTACTTTCATCTCAGAATGCGAGAACTCTAATTCATTAATAATATGTCCCTCATGAGGAATGCATTAGACCTAAATCAAGATTATGTCATGAAAATGAATAGAAAATATTATAAATTACAGTTTTCATTATGAATATGAAAACATTTGCTAAATTACACTTTCACTATAAATTTCTCGATAAATTACAGTTTCATGATAAATTAAAGCATAAGTAGTTGTTTCTTTGAGAATGGTGTCATTCTTCATTGTTAAGCCCTTGAACATACAATAAATCATAGACATGGCAATGAGTCATGATGGTTCTGTTCTGATGAAATCCATATTCCTCCTCAGCTTCCTTGAGAAGCTTTTGGGTATGAGTATGGTGGGTTAGACCCTATTGTCGCATGTCTGGGATCCCAGTGATTTGGCTCATCACTGATTGGTCTTCTATATAAACCAATGGCTACACCATTGTGACTACAACCAACTGACAAAATAATGAAAACCCTAACCATAAATCCAAGGCAATGACAAACGCTAATCCTAAAACAAAACAACTAAAAAAACAAGTTGTGAAAAATAGTGACAACTCTCAATGAAAAAGAATCGGCCTCCCAAAATTTATACCCAAGCATATAACAAACCTTTGGCTTGTGTAGAATTATTTGTGAGCACAGACCGCAAATATGTATCACAAACCTTCTTGAAAACTCCTCCACAACTAAATTTGTGCATGGACACATCTATATAATTCCACCCTCGAATGGAATTAATCAGCCAAGTGAATATTGGGCACCAAACATAATTGATATATGGTGTTCGGGCTCATAAATATGCATACAAAGTCGAATACATGATCATAAATAATTTAAAGAAATTCTTTCATTATATAGATCATTTCATTATACAGATCACTTCATTATACATATCATTATACAGTAAAATGAATCATAAGGTGTGAAGAGTCATGAGTAGATGAAGTGAAATTGGGACATGACATTAGACATATGGTAAGGCAAGCTCGACTGTACACACTAAAAAACTTAAATAAAAAACCATAAATGCAGTAAAAAAAAACAAATCACAGTAAACATGGGTAATCATAGTAATCATCTAAACATGGAAATCACATGGCTAGACATGCAATTTCTTAACATGATATTCTGCATGTGCACAATGGCATTGAATTCCACAGTTTGAAACACCAACAAAAATCCTTGATAATTAAAATGCTAAACAGTTAATGGAAATGGTTAATTGAAACTTGACACAAATCCTTCATAATTGAAACGTTGAAGGGTATCTTGACACTTCTCATCCATGCAGCCAAAGGCACCCACACACTTCTTGAAAACTGAAACATGGGGGATCCTGAAACTTCTTATCCATGCGACCACATGCACCCACCCACTCCTTGATAATTAAAACGTCGGGGATCCTGACGCTTCTTATCCACACGACCACACGCACTGATCCAGATTTTATGAGAAGAACAAAATGAATACATATTATTAAAATATACTTAACACAAAATAACAGACATACAGTAAAGTTGGTTTTCTATTCAATAATGAAATAAGATGAAACTGTAAAATGCAACGAAAAACAAACTTGTTGAAATGGTGGTGACTTATCTCTGAGAAGAGATGTGATGGTTGCACTCATTCGCAAGAAGATCATCAAAATGAGGCTCTGAAGGAATTTTTACAATAAACAAGAATTTCAAAAACCCTGGACATCAAAAAACCTAACCCTAGGAGATGAAGCGGAAAAAATCTCGTGGGCGCCATTTGGGTAAGTGAGTACATCAACTTCTCGGGGTCGTAACGTTTGCATACGATCTCTGTTTTAGGCACACGATAGCTCATTGGAAAGGTATCATCAAGGATATTCATTTTGGTGGCTCATTTATTTATTCGGCTATTATTGAGAAGCTTGATCCCAAAAAAACCTAATTTAGGCTCTCAAAATGGCCCTGGAAGTTAAAAGTGCTAAAAGTAGTAAATTGTCAAAATTGCCAGAAAACAGTTTTGAGAAAGTTGGAAAAGGTGGGTGGCCACCGATATCCACCTAGATAAATCCTCCCTCCTTAGGAAGAATGGTATCCATTGTGTTGAGTTCCCCCATCAGATGAGGAAATTTCTTTTGAATTTGGCCCCAGGTGAGCCACTTGCCTTGGTGTAGGAGCTGCCCTGCTTTGATGACTCGATAAAGATGGATCTTTTGTTGTCAAGTTCCCTTGATCTATCTGTCCACAATATGATCACTCAATGTGTGTTGCATGAAATCAGGGTTGAGCTCTGTTGGTGTCAACTTCTCTTCTATCTCTGAGGTGTCCAATAGTGGTGGGAAAAATGGTTGAAGGAGAGCCATGTTGAAGATTGGGTGTAGGCCAAGGAAAGGGGGAATGTTGAGCTCAAAAGAAATGTCACCCACAACCTTGGTGATGGTGTAAGACCCATAACATAGTGGGAAAATCTTCCTATGGGGCCCTGTAAGGCGTTCTTTCTGCAAGTGCAACCAAACTTTCTCTCCCACCTAAAATTTATGTGGCACCCGATGTTTATCATGGCACTGCTTATACTTGGCATTAGACTTTTGTAGAATATCCTAAACCTATTGGAGGATGTGTTGGATCCCCTCAATGAACCAGATGGATTTGTCAGCTTTTGGTGGAGTAGGGGACGATTCGACCGAGGTGGTCACTGGGGGTAGTGCAACATCCATGGGCCCCAATGATTGCAATCCCAACCCCACCTCAAAAGGGTTGTGGCCAGTTGAGAGATGAAATAATAAATTATACAGGCCTTGTTTCTCAGTGGTCAGTTTGGAAATAGCACAGGCGGTGCAAGACCTGATATACTTGCCAACATCCTATCGAAGTTTCATCCAATAGAAATGTTTCTGCGGAATTGCCACTATCTTTTCGATGCTAAAGTGTCCTGCAACCCGACTGTAGTGAGCTTCCCAAATAATATTCTCACGCTCACTTGATAGAACGCAAATATGGCCCAGATGACACAACAACCCATATTGAACATGGAAATTAGTGACCACTAAGTTTGCACCCAACATTTTGTAGGTGGTGGAGAAGTCAAGGTCTATCTCGTAGAGGTGGGGCCATCTAGAGGTCTCATGGTCGCAAGAGTCTATTACCATGGTGAGTGTGACAACTGGAGATCAACTGAGGCAATAAAAAACTCTATTGGTACTTCTTGTTTTATACTTGATGTTGAGGTGGAACTTTTCTAAGTATGTGGACCACTTCTGATGGCGGTCATTCGACAATTTTCCTTGGGTCTGCATGAACTGTAGTGGCTTGTGATCAGTGTGGATGATTGTCTCCTTCCCAAGAATGTAATGTCTCTATTGGCAGCAGGCTTGAACAATGGAGTACATTTATTTGTCATAAGTAGGGTACTTACAGACAACATATGATAGTGTCTCACTATGATATTTCATGAGGTGTCCATGTTGAGTTAGAATGATGCCCACAACATAGTCTGAAGCATCTGTCTCGATCTCAAAGGGATGTTTCAGGTTCGGTAATGAAATTACTAGGGATGAGCACAAATGATTCTTAAAGTCATGGAAGGCTTGTTGTTGGGAAAGACCCCACACAAATTTTTCCTTACCTCTACCCCTAGTTACTTGGCTGAGGGCCCATGTGATATGAGAGAATCTCAACACAAACCTACGATAGAAATTGGTGAGGCCCAAGAAAATCTGAATTTCAAGAAAATCTAAATTTCAGTGAGTGTGGTTGGGGTTGGCCAGTCACGGATGACCTGGATCTTGGATGGATCCACATTCAAACCATGTCGATCAACAATGTAGCCTAAGTAATGGACCCTGTCCATGCCGAAGGAGCATTTTTCCAAGTTTTCATTTAGTTTGTGTTGTTGGGTGAAAGTTCGTCAGATATCATCCATCATCCTCATATAAGTTGTTGGATCATTTTTTAAACCAAAGGGCATGACCATCCATTCAAAAAGACCTTCTTTTGACTTAAAGGCAACTTCCATACATCTATCTGTTCTATTGGGACCTTGTGCTAGCCATACTTAAGATCAATCTTACTGAATTATTTGACCCCTGTGAGCTGATCAAGGAGGTCGTCAATTCGGGGAATCAGGTACCAGTTTCGGATTATGATTTTATTTAGGGCACAATAATCAATGCAGAGTCGTCAGGTCCCATATTTCTTCTGCACCAGAACGATTGGGCTATCACAAGGTGATGAGCTAGGACATATGTGCCCCTTGTGGAGCAGTTCTTGGATCTACCTCTTGATCTCTTCATTTTCTAACAGAGAGTGGGGATAATCTGGCCCATTGGGTAGCAGTGCGCTTGGGGTCATATCGATGGGATACTTGACCTGACAATGCAGAGGAAACCCATAAGGAGAGGAGAAGATATCTGAGTATTCTTCCATAACCTTATCCACTTGCTTTTTGTGTGTGTAAAGATCATCTATGGAGGCCCTAGATGTGGTTGTGATATTTATCTCACTTTTAGAGCGAATCACAAAGAAACCAAATTTCCCGGTATGAGAGATGACCTTATTGCATTTCTTGGCAAAGATCAAGGAAATACCACTAGGAGGGAATGCCTTTGGTATCCTGTACAATTTCTTGTTCAAAGTAATAATAACACTACGAGGCCTAGACGCATATACAACATGATGTTTCCATAAATAAGGTTGGCCCAAAAGAACATTACAAACTTTGAGAGGAGAAAAATCACACAATACCTTGTCTTTGAAGGGCTTGATGTCGTACGACAGTTAACATTGTTGGCTGACACAGAGATCTCTTCCTTGGCAGAGCCATATAATGGTGTAGGGTTGTGGGTGCGGCGTTGGCGGCAGGGCCAACCACTTGAAGACCTCTGCTGAGATGAGGTTCTTTTGGCTAGTGCTATCAATGAAGAAGTGTAGTGGGCTACCTTTTACCCACATTGGTGAATGGAAGAGCCGCTCACCTTCTTCTAGCTCATCTAGTTCACCAGGTTGGAGCTTGACGATAGCAACTGTACAACTGGGTTTCGCATCAATGATCCATCTTCCCCTTTTTGGTTTTGACTCAGAGTCAGAACCCACATCTAATTTAGAGGCTTTCACTTCGGCTACCGACAACTGCATTGAGCGACAATCAGCAGTGTTATGCCAAGGGCTCTTATGGAAGTCACACCACTTCCCGATATATTTCTTTGTCTTTCTAGTGTCTTTCTTTGCTTGTGGCTTGGACTAATTGTCCTGATATTGTCCATGTTTTCTTTGTCCTTTGTTCTGTGGGTTGGGGCCACCCCTTTCTAGATTTTGCTGTGAGGGATTCCTAGGCCCAAATTTCCACATCTTTTGTTTGATCTTCTGCTCGATTTTTACGGCATATCGGTAGGTCGCGCCCAAGGACGAGATGTCCAAAAATTCCATTTCAGACTGGATGTATCTATGTAGAGCACCATGATACTTGATGATGCAGGAGCATCGCTCACTCCATCAAGCGAGCCAGCGCGTGGAAAGAAGAGACAGTTGGACAGTGCCAGCATTCAAATTTTGAAGCATTGTAATATGGCGGCGCCAAACATTAATACATTGATGTGATGAAGCGCACTTTGTATATGTAACGGACCTTGAGCGGATAAGCTCTCGTCCTTAGGTAGATGAGGCATTTACTTAGACTTAATGCAAGTAGATAGAAATTTATTATAGATTAGACAGTTTTAACTTTCGAGAGGGAAAACGGAGTATAGACACCCTCCCTTGTATCATTGTAATTCATACATTCAGCATTAGAGAAGAAGAGGGAGAGAGCAGAGCAGAAAGCTGGGGAAGAACTTCCATGTACAGATATTGAATTAATAGGAAAAGCCCTGATTCAATTCCATGGATGTGTTTGATACCTTTGTGTTGTTGATGTTATGTTTCTGCTTACTTGCTTCCTTTTATGCCTATCTTTTATATGCTGCATATGTGATTGCATATCAGGTTCGAAACTTGAGAGATGAGTGAATGAGTTGCGATTGTTTCTCTACTTAAGCCAAGAGATTCCTGCATCGAGTGCAGTTGAATACCTCCGCATAGAGTGCGTCGAGGAGGCTAAGTAGTTGAACTTTTGTTCTCACTTCATTCAGAGTTGATTTGAGTTATTCGAGTCGTGCAGGTAAGTGCAGGTCGAATTCGAGCCTCAGTAGCAAGACTGAGGGAGGACAGAGCCGAAGCCGTTGTGAGCGTGAATGCGTAAGAGTCAGAAGACTTCATCACTTTCGGAGGTGATTGAAGGCCGAGCACAGGGGCATGTTCGAGAAATTCTTGAAGGAGTCCGAGTTGATAAAATCTCAGGAGGGATAGCCCTTTTTGTTCGCTGAAGAAATCGACCCAGCAGAGGTCACACAGGACAAAGGTGGTGAACGGAGGAACTCTTCAAGAGGAAGAGAATCGACGACTTGAATTGTCGTGGAGGGATCCCTGAAGATTGCAACCTGACTGAGGGTCAGATATATCGGGAGTTCGCGAGGGAAGATCCCTGTTTCTCATAGATTGAGGTCACGAGAACGTGAAACACGACATCCCGGAACGTCTTGCATGGGCACGTCAAAAATCGGGTGAGTGACAGGTGATTTCGGAATATTGGGTCTCGGGGGTTGGAGGCCTCAAGTCTGATCTCGTGAGTGACGAGAGCACGAGGTCGCAAGATTCCGAGTCTCGGCATCTCGACACTTCGGGTCTCAGAAGTTGAGAACTCGAAGGTATATAAACGCTTGTCGCGAGTCGTGATAGCGCGAGGTCCCAATACACTGAGGTGGAGTCAACGTTGACAGAAATATCGGGTCTCGGAACCCGAGAGTCTAGTTTCCCATTGTGGTATTCGCGAAGTCGCGAGAGCCGATCCTTCATTATCTAAAGAAGGGAGGATCGCCGGAGGTTACTGTGGGTAAGGACTCCAGAGGGAGTTGGAGAGTTGATAACTCATTGGGCCGAGAACTAGGAGGCCTTGGTGGAGCGACCGTGCCGTCGAGGGCGGGGTTGCGTCAGAGTGGTATCAGAGCCCTGAAATCTTGTCTTTATATTTCAGGTGAGAGAAGGGAAGGAGAAAAAGGAAAGCACTATGATACTCACGACTTGCGTCAGAGTGGTATCAGAGCTTGGCTGTGGACTTCTCTTTGTTCAGGTAACAGAGGGGAGCAGATTTCCAAATGCCGCCCAGGAGAGAGAGGCAATCACCTGATCGGGAAGACAGGGATGCCTGAAGAAGGGGGAGGCCGGCAGGAAATGCAGAGATGGAGCGTTAGATACGAGATCTCAGGGCGAGACTCGAAGATATGGAGACCACCCAGAGGCATGGAGCCGACGCAGGAGAGTTCAGCGATCCTGAGATTGAAGAGGAAGCTGGACATGACGCCAAAGAAATCTCAGCAGAAGATGCCTCGACAGAGAGGTTGATTAGAGCCATTTTGAGGATGAGCTCGAAAACGAAGATGGACATTCCCGTCTATGAGGGAAGTCTAAATGCTGAGGAGTTGTTGGATTGGATCCGAGCGCTCGACACCTATTTCGATTATGAGGATATCGAAGAGGATAAGAAGGTGAGGCATGCAGTCACGAAGCTGAAGAGACATGCGGCCTTATGGTGGGACGAGCTGCAGGCGGACCGGCGTTCCAAAGGCAAGCAGAAGATCAAGAGCTGGGATCGGATGATCGCCAAGATGAAGGCAAAATTCATCCCGAGAGACTACCAGATCACTCTGTTCAGGCGCATGCAGAACCTGAGGCAGAAGTTGATGATGGTGAAGGAGTACACCGAAGAATTCTATAGGCTCAACATTCGAGCTGGTCATCGGGAGAGTGATGATGAAAAGGTGGCGAGGTATATGAATGGTCTCAGGTATGACATTCAGGATGAATTAAGCATGGTTACCATCCGCACTGTTGAGGATGCGTACCAAATGGCTCTGAAAGCCGAAGAAAAGCTGAGCCGGAAGCAGGGACAGCGAGAGCGAGGCAGGAGCCATCCTAGAGGCAAGGCGGTTGCCCAGAAAGAAATTCAAAAGCCCAAGGAGGATTGGAAGAAACCTCAGGGAAGAGCTGAAAGAGGTGGAACCTCATAGCAGAGGCAGCAAAACGCTGAGCCAAGGAGGCAGCAAGATGATCAGCAAGGGGGATATGCTGACGCGAATACGTTTCCTCGTACCCGAGGTAGGGGAAGAGGTCGAGGAGTAATTATCACATGTTTCACGTGTGGTAAAGACGGTCATAAAGCCGTAGACTGTCCAGAGAGGAAAATGGACAGAGGAAGAGCTCACGTCACTGAGGCGCAGCAGAGGCGTGATGTTGAGAGCGAGGATGCAGACAGTGGAAGGTCGCTGGGAATGCATAAGATCCTTTTGACACCTGAGAAAGAGGTGGACAGCACAGTGCAGAGGAGCAGACTGTTCAGAACGGCTTGTACAGCCAAGGACAGAAAATGCAAGGTTATCATTGATAGCGGGAGCACTGATAATCTCGTTGCGGCTGAGATGGTCGAAAAGCTGGAGCTGGAAACAACTAAGCACCCGAGTCCATATAAGGTCTCATGGTTACAAAAAGGACACCGGGTAAGTGTCACTAAACAATGCTTAGTTAAATTTAAAATTGGGAATTATCATGACGAGATTTTGTGTGATGTCATTCCCATGGACGTGTGCCACATACTGTTGGGTAGACCATGGCAGTATGATAGAAATGTTGTTCATGATGGAAGGATGAACACATACACCTTGGAGAAGGATGGGAGACTCCATAGGTTGCTTCCGATAAAAGATAAATATCAGGAAGTGAAGTTGGAAGCGAGCAGTACAATACTTCTCATGAGTGGGAAGGAACTTCTCATAGAGCTGGAGAAGGATGAAGATCCACAGTTCTTTGTTGTCAGGAAGACGTGGGTTGTCTTGACAAGCACAAGAGTGGACGACTTTCCGGAAGAGGTTCAGCAACTACTGGGAGAGTTCGCTGACATCATTGTGGATGAACTACCTCGTTCGTTGCCACCGATGTGGAGTGTGAGTCATCACATTGACCTCATACCCGGAGCAAGTTTACCAAATAAGGCAGCGTACAGGTTGACACCTCAGGAGAACGAGGAAGTCAAAAGGCAGGTTCAGGATCTGTAGGATAAAGGACTGGTAAGAGAGAGTCTTAGTCCATGTGCTGTTCCAACAGTACTGAGCCCAAAGAAGGATGGAGGCTGGAGGATGTGTACAGACTCTAGAGCGATAAACAAGATCACCATCAGGTACAGGTTCCCATTGCCAAGGATGGACGACTTGATGGATTGCCTAAGTGGGGCGAATTATTTCTCCAAGATAGATCTCAAGAGCGGATATCATCAGATCCAGATGAGAGAGGGAGATAAATGGAAGACATCTTTCAAAACAAACGAGGGTTTGTACGAATGGTTGGTCATGCCGTTTGTCTTGACAAATGCACCCAGCACTTTTATGAGGCTGATGAATGAAGTCCTGCGGGAATTCATTGGCAAATTTGTGGTGGTGTATCTGGATGATATTTTGATTTTCAGCAAGACCAAAGCTGAACATTTGAGGCATTTGGCCATTGTGATGAGAAGGTTACAGTGGGAGAAGCTGCTGGTAAATTTAAAGAAATTCTCATTCATGCAGACATAACTCATTTATTTGGGTTTTGTAATCTCGGAAAATGAGTTGAAGATGGATCCTGAGAAGGTTGACGTAATCAGGAATTGGCCATCGCCGAGGAATGTTTTTGAAGTGAGGAGCTTCCATGGGTTGGCAAGCTTCTATCGGAAGCTCATCTGAAACTTCAGCGGAATCAGTGCTGCAATGATGGACACTGTGAGGAAGCGGCATAAGGTTTTCCAATGGACAGTCGAGGCTGAAAAGAGCTTCAATCTGTTAAAACGGAAGATAACTGAGCAGCCGATTTTGGTGCTGCCAGATTTTCAGAAGACCTTCCAGGTGAAGTGTGATGCCAGTGGGTATGTTGTTGGAGGGGTTTTGAGTCAGGATGACAGACCTGTGGCATACTACAGCGAGAAGCTGGATGATGCAAAATTAAAATACTCCACGTACGACAAGGAATTCTATGCCATCATCCAGGCATTGAAGAAGTGGAGGCATTATCTCATACCCAAAGAATTTGTGTTGTACAGTGATAATCATGCACTGCAATTCGTGAGTCAGCAGGAGAAGCTAAACCAGAAGCATGCGAAGTGGGTAGAGTACATGCAAAATTTTACATTTGTGATCAAGCACATTTCAGGGACTGCAAACAAGGTGGCTGATGCCTTGAGCAGGAAATGCTTGCTGCTGCAGGAGTTCAGGATCAAGAATTTGGGTTTTGAAAACCTGAAAGATATGTATGCAGGTGACGCAGATTTTGGCAAGGCATACGAGGCAGCTGAGAATCCAGTTCTCAGGGATAGGAGTCCATGGATTGACTACCTGATCCAGGATGGATTTCTTTTTAAAGGCAATCAATTGTGCATTCCAGGTTTCTCTATGAGAGAGAATTTGGTAAAGGAGAAGCACAGCGGAGGCTTAGCAGGTCATTTCGGGCATGACAAAACATTTGCCAAGCTGAGTGAATCATATTTTTGGCCGGGCATGCGGGCGGATGTGAAGAGATTTGTTGACAGGTGCAGGATTTGTCAACATGCAAAAGGCCGGAAACAGAACACAGGGTTATATCAGCCGTTGCCCATACCCGAGAGGCTATGGGAGGCCATTAGTATGGATTTTATTCTGGGGTTACCGAAAACTCAGCGAGGATTTGATTCCATCTTTGTTGTGGTGGACAGGTTCTCAAAGATGGCACATTTCATACCGTGTCATAAGACAAGCGATGCCACACACATCGCAAATTTGTTTTTCAAAGAGATCGTGCGATTGCATGGATTACCGAGGAGCATAGTCTCAGATCGGGACACGAAGTTCATAGGTCACTTCTGGAGGACGCTATGAAAGAAGATGGGGACTGAATTGGCATTCAGCTCAGCATACCATCCGCAGACAGATGGGCAGACAGAAGTGGTCAACAGAAGCTTGGGGGATCTGTTGAGAAGCCTGGTGACGGAGCATCACACCAGTTGGGATCAGATCTTACCATAGGCAGAGTTCGCGTACAACGATTCGGTGAATCGAAGTACAGGTAAGAGCCCATTTCAGATTCTGTATGGGACACAGCCAAGAGGAGTGTCTGAGCTTAGAGAGTCAGAACAGGCTGACACAAGCAGCGCGAGGGCAGAAGAGTTTGCTGAGGCGATGCACGAACTTCACGCAGAGGTGAAGCAGTGATTGAGCAAATCGAATCAGGAATACAAGCGACGATCCGATCAGAGCAAGAGGCAACTTCAGTTTGAAGTTGGGGACATGGTTCTGGCGCATCTGAGAAAAGAAAGGTTTCCGAGGGGAATGTACAACAAGATCAATATGAAGAAAATCGGGCCATGCAAAATTCTGAGGAAATTTGGCGAGAATGCATATGAGCTTGAGTTGCCAGAGGGCATCGGGATATCTCCGATTTTCAACATTTCGGATTTATACCCCTACAGGGCTGATGAAGCAGAGGATGGAACTGAAGAACCAGTGATCGAGTGGCAGAAGCAATTGCCAGTTGCACAGAAACCTCAGATGGAGTGCATACTGGACAAGAGAATAGGTAAGAAGACCAGGAGAAAACAGTATTTTGAATACCTAGTGAAATGGAAGAACCACCCAGTGGAGGACGCCAGCTGGGAGACAGACGCAGTGATTTTGAAACATGGGCAGACTGTGCAGAAGCTCATGAGAAGGAGCCCATGAAATCTTTTGAGCCGAGGAGTATGATGCAGGAGCATCGCTCACTCCATCAAGCGAGCCAGCGCGTGGAAAGAAGAGACAGCTGGACAGCGCCAGCATTCAAATTTTGAAGCATTGTAATATGGCAGCGCCAAACATTAATACGTTGATGTGATGAAGCGCACTTTGTATATGTAACGGACCTTGAGCGGATAAGCTCTCGTCCTTAGGTAGCTGAGGCATTTACTTAGACTTAATGCAAGTAGATAGAAATTTATTATAGATTAGACAGTTTTAACTTTCGAGAGGGAAAACGGAGTATAGACACCCTCCCTTGTATCATTGTAATTCATACATTCAGCATTAGAGAAGAAGAGGGAGAGAGCAGAGCAGAAAGCTGGGGAAGAACTTCCATGTACAGATATTGAATTAATAGGAAAAGCCCTGATTCAATTCCATGGATGTGTTTGATACCTTTGTGTTGTTGATGTTATGTTTCTGCTTACTTGCTTCCTTTTATGCCTATATTTTATATGCTGCATATGTGATTGCATATCAGGTTCGAAACCTGAGAGATGAGTGAATGAGTTGCGATTGTTTCTCTACTTAAGCCAAGAGATTCCTGCATCGAGTGCAGTTGAATACCTCCGCATAGAGTGCGTCGAGGAGGCTAAGTAGTTGAACTTTTGTTCTCACTTCATTCAGAGTTGATTTGAGTTATTCAAGTCGTGCAGGTAAGTGCAGGTCGAATTCGAGCCTCAGTAGCAAGACTGAGGGAGGACAGAGTCGAAGCCGTTGCGAGCGTGAATGCGCAAGAGTCAGAAGACTTCATCACTTTTAGAGGTGATTGAAGGCCGAGCACAGGGGCATGTTCGAGAAATTCTTGAAGGAGTCCGAGTTGATAAAAGCTCAGGAGGGATAGCCCTTTTTGTTCGCTGAAGAAATCGACCCAGCAGAGGTCACACAAGACAAAGCTGGTGAACGGAGGAACTCTTCAAGAGGAAGAGAATCGACGACTTGAATTGTCGTGGAGGGATTCCTGAAGATTGCAACCTGACTGAGGGTCAGATATATCGGGAGTTTGCGAGGGAAGATCCTTGTTTCTCGTAGAGTGAGGTCACGAGAACGCGAAACACGACATCCCGGAACATCTTGCATGGGCACGTCAAAAATCGGGTGAGTGACAGGTGATTTAGGAATATCGGGTCTCGGGGGTTGGAGGCCTCAAGTCTGATCTCGGGAGTGACAAGAGCACGAGGTCGCGAGATTCCGAGTCTCGGCATCTCGGCACTTCGGGTCTCGGAAGTTGAGAACTCGAAGGTATATAAACGCTTGTCGCGAGTCGCGATAGCGCGAGGTCCCGATACACCGAGGTGGAGTCAACGTTGACCAGAAATATCGGGTCTCGGAACCCGATACACCGAGGTGGAGTCAACGTTGACCAGAAATATCGGGTCTCGGAACCCAAGAGTCTAGTTTCCCATTGTGGGATTCGCGAAGTCGTGAGAGCCGATCCTTCATTATCTAAAGAAGGGAGGATCGCTGGAGGTTACTGTGGGTAAGGACTCCAGAGGGAGTTGGAGAGTTGATAACTCATTGGGCCGAGAACTAGGAGGTCCTGGTGGAGCGACCGTGTCGTCGAGGGCGGGGTTGCGTCACTTGAGCACCAGATGTCGTTCTGAATCTTTGATACCCATCTTGGTGCGTAATGTATGGAAGATGTTTGTGAACTCTCACACTGCTTGATCACTTTCTTGCCACAATGTGGTCCATTTGGTATACAAGTCATCATAACTTTCGACAGGGTAGTATTGTTCCTTAATAGAATCCATGAAGGATTCCAAGGCGGTCGCAACTATAAATAATGAGGATTCCTCTATTTCCTTTTGCTCATAGAAAGTTTCCCACCAATATTTGACATGGGAAACGACTTTGAGGAGTGCAAAAGTAATATTTTCTCTATTCAAGAACTTATAGACAGAAAAATACCCTTCTAGTAGATTCAACCACTTTTCTACAACATCTGTGTCTACCTGACCTTCAAATATAGGAATATTGAAGTTGATTTGTACCTTGAAGGGGGCGGCGTCTCCGCTCAAGGAATATGCGTTCCTTATTGGTAGCCGCCAAAGGATTTGCATGAAACTATCCATCATCTCATTCATCTCTTATGTGAGGGCTTCCTCAGGAAACATTTTAAAAGGATCTCATGTCTCGTCATCTTTCTTTTATCCTTTCATGAGAGTTCACTTGGGCATGCAAGAGATTTTGTCCTTAAGAGAAACAAGCTCGAGATCCAATTCTTTGTACCCTGACCTCGTTGGGGACATGCATCAATACGACAAGGAGCAGACCGCTCTGATACCACCAATCCAGATTTTATGAGCAGAACAAAATGAATACATATTATTAAAATATGCTTAACACAGAATAAAAAATATACAGTAAAACTGGTTTTTTATTCAATAAAAAAATAAGATGAAACTGTAAAATGCAGTGGAAAACAAGCTTGTTGGAATGGTGGTGGCTTATCTCCGAGAAGAGATGTGACAGTTGTGCTCATTCGCAAGAAGATCATTACAATGAGGCTCTGAAGGCCTTTTTACAATAAAAAAAAATTTCAAAAACACTAGACATCCAAAAACCTAACCCCAGGAGATGAAGCACCAAAAGTCACGTGGGCCCCATTTGGGTAAATCAATACATCAACTTCTTGCGATCGTAACTTTTGCATACAATCTTTGTTTTAGGTGCACGATATCCCATTGGAAAGGTATCGTCGAGGAGATTCATTTTGGGGGCTCAATGATGCCTTTGGCTATCATTGAGAAGCTCAATCCCGAAAAAACTTCATTTAGGCCCTCAAAATGGCCCCGGAAGTCAAAACTACTAAAAATAGTAAATTGTCAAAATTGCCAGAAAACTGCTTTGAGCGAGTTGGAAAAGGTTGGTGGCCACTGATATCCACCCATATCACACACCCACCCACTAACAGTAATTTTATTGTTATTCATATTAAAAATGCATGGATACCTGGTAAAAAAAGGACGGTGCCCTGTAAAAAAATGAAATCACAACAAAACATGTAAATTTAAATGTAGTAAAACACTTGTAAACCATCATTGTTATGCTAATCACTTTAATCATCATTTTTAATGACGAATGAACATCTTTTGTCATGCAAGGAAGTTAATGCTTGAAACCACAACCTTTGAGTTGTTGTGACAACAAAGAATATTCATAGCATATGAAATCTTTTTCGTTAAAAACTTATCTATGATTAAAATTCCATTAATTCTGGCCATTTTCAATAGGTGTAATATTAAGTAAAAGCAAGCGTTAAGAAAACAATTTTTCAATAAGAAAAAATAAAACAAAAAAGACAAACATTATATAAATTACAAATCTCATGTTGTCTTTTCTTAATACAATATATTAACTATGCCTACTCAAATATTAATACATAAAAAAAAAAAAAAACATATTAACCAAGTCAAGTCAAATAAAAAAAAATAGTATTCAAACTGTGTTCACTAAATGTTGAAGTGGCATATTTTGTATTCCACTAATGTTCATGCATTTTGTGCCCAAACATTGTAAGATTGGCATGGAAATGTTAAGGTTTGACATTACACCAAAATTTCAATTCCTAGAGGTTCGACCATTAGTCCAACAACCCCCATCTAGCTCGGGAGATTTCATTATGGGCCAAGGCTTCAATTCCTAGAAATATAACCATTCATCCAAAAAAACCATTTATAATGTAAAATCAAGGCCACAATAGTCAGATATAACATAGCCGCTAATCTTTTCAACGATTATAGAGCTTCATTGATTCCAGAGACAACCATCACTACATAATTTTCCATAGAGGGAAATCACCAGATTTAAAATAGAAATGACACAAGTCAAACGCGGAAAGAATAATGTTACCGAGTATTGTTTCAGATTTTTTTATTTTGCAAAGCTCAAAAAAAAATCACTCCTAACTATTGTGAATCTAGCCTAACTAAGATCATACATGATCTTAGACTTCATACATGACCAATTACAGAAAAACAATATCTTTTATATTCGATGATTAATTACAAAGGAGAGTCTTCAATTTATAGGATTAAGGAGGCCCAACAAATAGCTAAGATTAGTTGGGTAGTTGAGACAATCTACTTGAGCTTAGCCACACAACTGTCATGTGTTTGTAAATAGACACAATCTAAACAACACACCAACACCTCCCATAAGAGAAAC
>ML794071.1:55499-80870 GCA_009831015.1 Picea engelmannii
GTTATATATATATATATATATATATATATATATATATATATATATATATATGAATTTACATTTATTATTATTATATTTTTATCTTTGTATTTCATATTTATCTATTATAAAACATATAAAGCAACTTTTGATCAAATAACAATTTTTTATCTTTTAAATGATCATGAGCCTGATTCTGATCATAAACCTTTAATCTTAATTCTAAAATTTTCCATGCATAGGAGCATCATTGAAGAGAATTTTGATAATCAAAGGAATTTGCACTTTAACAAAAGTAAAGTTGACATTTTCTTAAAGGATTTAAATAGTAAATTAAACATCCTAACTTATAAGGACAACATTGAAGAACTCTATCATAATTTTACAACTACCCTTTCCACTTCTATTAACAAGTTCTCTTCCGAGGTGTCCCATAAAAAGAATAACATAACAACCAACCCTTGGTATGATAAAGAATGTAAAATTGCTAGGAAAGCCATTAGGGATGATTCTAATGAGCTCTTAAAACTCGATAAGATCAATACATACAAAGCCCTAATTAAAAGGAAAAAAACATACTATATCAATAAAATGAAAGAGCAACTTTCACAACTATACAACTTGGATCCTAAGAAGTTCTGGAGCCAAATTCTAAAATGCAATACTAAAGAAAATAATAGGATTCCATTAATGGACTGGAATTCCTACCTTAAAAGTCTTTACGAATTCCTTAATGCCATGGACACCATTCCTATTGTCCCTACAAAGGAAGAAGTTTTTTCTTTAGATGGCATAGAGTTCAGGGTTAAGTGGCTCGCAAATGGGAAAGCTAAGGACATTGAAGGCTACCAAGATGAAATTTTTAAAATCGGAGGGCCAATCCTTATCCCTCACATACACAAGCTCTTCAATTTAGCAGTCAAGTAGGGCTTCCCTAAACCCTGGACGCAAAGCCTCATTGTTTCTATTTTTAAAAATGGGGATAAAAACATTCCCTCTAATTATAGGACCATTATGATTAGCCCAATTTTAGCCAAGCTTTATGAAATTATTTTGGAAAAGAACATTAACATTTGGCTAGAAAGTCACGGTAAAAGAGATAAAGACAGACTGGCTTTAGGAGATATCATTCAACTGTGGACCATCTTGTTACCTTTAGGATCATTGCAGAGGAGTTCCACAATACTAAAACCAATCTTTTTTGTTGTTTTGTTGACTTTAGAAAATATTTTGACATGGTTCCTAGGAAAAGACTTTGGAATAGGTTGGAAGAGATAAAATTTCTTCTCAAGTTGAGGGCTTCTGCAATAAGGATGTATGAGAATGTTATTGCTAAGTTTAAAAACACTGAGGGCTGGTCAAAAGAGATTAGCTGCAATATTGGAGTCAAACAAGGTTGTCCCTTGTCCCCTACCCTTTTTGGCATATACATTGATAAGTTAGAAGAATGCTTGGAAAAAGAAGGTTGTGTCAACCCTACTCTCACTGGTATAGTCATCAATCTTCTTCTTTATGCCGATGATATCGTTCTTATGGCAAGGAGTCCCCATGATCTTGAAAACCAAATAAGAATCCTCAAGGATGTTTGCTCCAATATGGGTATGGTTGTTAATACTGATAAGACTAATTGGTCATGACTATTAAATCAATAAGACCCCTTATGATACCTTTGTATATGACAACAACAACTTGGAGGAAGTGACTTCATACAAATATCTTAGAATTGATATTCACCACAAGGTCAATTGGAATTATAGCATTGAGAAAAGGATTATTGGGTGATGGAAAGCTTATTATGGGCTTGAAAACAATTGTAAATCAGCTGATCTTTGGAGTTGGGATAAGAAGAAACTCCTCTTTGAGAATATTGTTACACCTGTTATTCTTTATGGATGTGAAGTCTGGGGATGTAGTATCTATCGTGAATCCTGGAGAAAGATAGAGAAAATACAAAAGAATTTATAACCTATAATCTCAAAATTAAAGGAAATATGCCCTATCCCATCCTCCTCGTAGAAACAAACCTCTCCCCCATTGAGAGAATGGCTATGACTAGATACCTAATGTATAAGAACAAGTTAAACAACATGTAAGACAAGAAGCTACCTAAAATTGCTTCAAAACCAAGTCATAACCACCATCGAATCAAGCGAGGATGGCATAAAGATGCCTGGTCTTGGCTAAACTATTGGGGAATCATGGAAGAAACCATTTTGCAAAATAAAAATACTATTAAAAAAAATGTCAAATCAAAATTTAAGGAAAAAATGTGGTGTGATAAAAAGTTAGAAGAAAAAAGAAAATTAAGGTATGATAAAGATGTAATCAACCATAATCTAGAAGATCAAAATTATCTATCTATTTTGCCAAGTGTAAAGAAAAAGTAAGCATTACTAAGATAAGAACAAATTCTCATGCGCTCCATAGTGAAACTGGGCATTGGTCAATTCCTAAAACGCCATGGGATGAAAGAGTGTGTCACCTTTGTGACACTAAGAAGGTTGAAGATGAAAATAACTTTCTCTTAGATTGTCCATCCTATACCCATATTAGATCTCATTTTCAAAATATTGATCACACTTCCAACCTTCCTAACCTCTTAACTCAACAAAAGTATGGTGATCTTGGAAAGCTTCTCTTAATGATTTTCGAGCACAGAAACAAAATTCTAAAGAATCACAAGTAATCACTTACCCTCTTAAAATCCGATAGACCAATTAAGTCTTAGTGAACATTAATCATCATCATCATCATATATAAAGTATAATGAAAATAAAATCATATTAACTTTATAAATATATAAATTACATGCTTCAAAGTATTACATTCATGTTTAATGAGCTTTTTCATATTGCTATATAATCTGGTCCACGTCCTTGTCATAAATAAATAAGTTAAATTTGATAATCTCATCTTCTAATAAAGTTTTTTTTTAAATATTATAAATATTAATTTAATTCTTAGTTTATAGAGTGTTATATATATATGAACTTACATTTATTACTATTATATTTTTAGCTTTGTATTTTATATTTATCTATATATACTTATATATAAAGTATAATGAAAATAAAATCATATTAACTTTCTAAGTATATATAAAATATAATGAAAATAAAATCATATCGACTTTTTAAGTATATATAAAGTATAATGAAAATAAAATTATATTAACTTTCTAAGTATATATAAAGTATAATGAAAATAAAATCATATTAACTTTTAAAAAGAAAAACTATGACAATTTTATGTGATATCATTCTTTATTTTATTGTTTTTTTTTTAACCATTAACTAAGTGATACTAAGTACATATATTTTACATATAAGGTGCTTAGATCTAAATGATCATTTTAACATCCAGAAATTTGCATCTCAATTTCATTTTGGATCCCTCTTTATCATTAATAAATGTGAAGTTAAGGTGAATATAGGTTGGTGTATAATAAATTATATTAGACCAATGTTAGATGATGAATGGAACTCCATTTGAGTTATAATCTCTTCAATACTAAAATGTAGAATGTACATCTCTTTTCTTTCAATCCTTTTCCTCTATGAATAGTAAAATGAATGTTGTGATATGTCAACAAATTTTTTATTATTTTGTGGATTGTAGTAGATTTAATGGCTTCTTTAAATCAGTTTGTTGTTGAAACAAATCACTCATTTTTTTTATCCACGTTAATGTAACTAGTTTTGTAATTGTGAAGAGCTGCTATAAATCCATGTAAGCCCATAGAAGCAAAGGGGGTTGAGTGTGAGTGATTAGCTTGGTTTGGTTGATGTAATATCTCCCTTGAATGACCGAATATGTCCCGTGGATGTTTCCCTGTATAAAGTTTTGCCACATAAAATTGTTCCGTTAATTTATGTGATCCATGTTGTCTTTGTGTTGTAATTTGTTCCATTTAAATCTGTTTAATTTATGCTTCCACTGCACAACAAATGGTATCAACGTAGGCTCAGGTGCAATAGGTGTGCCAAGAAAATCGAGCATTGGAAGGCAAGTTCAAATTAGGAAGAGGAATTATTTTTAAACCCAAATGCTCCCTAGCAAATGTTGGAGGAATGTCCCCCGCTTCCACACTTCATAAATTTTTCCACACTTGATCTTAAGCCAAAGGAGCGTATAGCGAGGGTGCGATCAAAGGAGCGTCCCTAACCTAAAGACACAGACTGAAAACATGATAAGGGCGTCCCACATGCTTGGTAAATGTTTGAAAGAAATTTTTTTTTTCATTTGCACACGATATAGGTCGAAATGATATGCACACGATATATTAAATAGAATTCATGAGAGCAGAGAGACATGAAATACACACATACATAAATAGCTTGTATTGCACACAATGAACATAGATACATCACACTTAAATAAGTGTTGTGAGATCCAACTTATTCCACTCTTGGAGAGAGAGGTTGAGAGAATATCTCAACATCCTCCAGCTAACCCAATCCAATCCCTAAACTCTAGAATGTAGCAATAATTAGGCATTATCTCTAATACCCCCCCAACACTTCGTCTAGCATGATCCTCATCAATGCATACACCCACTCTGACTCTTCTGGATTGCGTTCTTTCTCTTCCTCTTCTTAAAGCTTTCCTTTCCACTCATTTAAAGTATAAATGTTTCATATCATCATTCATTCACTTATACGATTGACAATTTTGACAATCTCGTCTCACCGAGGCCTCCATGAGAAATGATGTCAATTATTTACGCATTTTATGAACATGCCTCCATCTGTTAGATTTCTGATTTAGGCTATCCGTTAGTGTCTAGAAGAGAAGTTTGGATACAAAATGTCCTCATCATTCAAGTATACAAGGTGACTTCGAATAAGAACAATTGTTCTTTAAACTAGGGCTACCAACTTATATCAAGATACAAGAGTTCCTATTTTACATAAACACTTACATACAAAACTTTAAACACACCACACACACACACATATATATAAGTAGAAAAGCAGGGCAGTGTCTTTTTATGGTGGTTCTTCCTTCATATCGATCCACACCGAGATACCAAATAATGATTCACCAAACAAAATATTTCTAATGGCCATATGCTCTGAATGCGGCAAATCCTTAGTGGGGTAATCGTACTTCATGGAGAGATCTATTGCACGCTTGATGAATTGATTTTGAGCATCCATCTGATTGAGCGCTTCGGCTTCTTGAAATCTTTTGGTAAAATCATACAGATATGAATCTTACAGATAATGGTGCAGAACTGTGATTTCTTTACAAAAATGTCTCTTCCACATGGTGGATGGCTCGTCTTTGTCGTCACTGATCACCAGATATGACAAGCTATGATTTCCAACACAATTTGCATCAATTTGAATATACAACGAATATGCCATATTTACTAAACATACAATTGGCCAGTCCTCCTATAGACGTCACATGCATTTAAACAGTACTCACTCTCAGCAAATCAATGGATTGATTCATTCTACTGAACATATCCACAATTTGCTAGTAGTGATTCCACTTTGGCATATTGCGGTGATGTATCTCCAAGTCTCCTCTCAAAGTGATGACCTCCCTTCTTCCATGATGGGATATTTCTTTCTTCACCCGGAAGAAACAATTCTACGCTTGCATTTCATTCGGAAGTGATTGCAATTCTAAAGAGCTACACTCGCATTTTGATGACATTGATTCTCCTTAATAACTCGGTTCTTTAAAGGTGGTTACCAGCAAGTCTTCTCCTCTTTCGAACAGAACAATTTATGGATCCCTTCCACGCAGGCGACTCTTATGAAACAACTTCTACATGTACTCAAACAAATTGCCAATAGGGCCTCACACAATAAACAACAATTCCAAGGGCGATTTCAGTGATAGACATTTCACAATGGTTTCAACAAAAGGTTAGAGAGTATCTCCTTCTTTTATGTGCACAACAATGTAATGCAACAACACTAATGGCTGCCAAACAAAATCCTATATTCATGCACCTCAATACACAGAAAACCGCTCAAAAATTATACAACAAATTATGATTTGATGGATCTCCTTCTCAATTGGTGTCGTCAGGCATCCTCTACGATATATGTGCTTAACATTCTTCTCACGTGTGTAGAGGAAAATATATGAAATGATCTTACTCAAGCATTTTCATACTTTAGTTGGATAAAGCAAAGTAGACGGGAATATCACCCTATGTTTATAGCCAACAAAAATAGCATCCTAAGTCACAAGTATTAATTACGAGTGCTTAGTCTAGTCTTTTATCAATAAAAGCTTGCTGGAAATTAACTTTTTATGTAATTTTCTAAATATAACAGTCGTTGAAATAAATGTAAGAACATAAGTAAAGACACCAAGATGATAATCAAGATATATGAGACATAAAGAAATCCTTTATTTCATTCCAATTCACCAAAGAGTCATTTTCTTTACAAAATATCATATACAGAAATCTTGGACCAAAGTCAAACTTAGACATCCCAGATGGAACATACAAAATGACCTCTGATAGAAAACCAAAACTGAAGTCTAAAATCTAGATCAACTTGCCATAGATTGTTGCCCACTCGACTCTGCACAATAGCCTTTATCAATCATGGAAACTAATTCACAAACAAACAAGTCTACACAGACTATCAAAGATAGATCAACACCTCTGAAAAATAAGTGTCTGAATGATTTGATTCAGCCCTAAATATTATTGTCGAAAATAAGACCCTGCTATCATAAAAGAGAATTATGCTTGTGATGAATATATGAATGAATGAAAACTGAACTATCTCAACATAAACTCAAAGAGAAAACCTTAGCATGCTTCTTCTTCTATCCTCCTCTTGTTCCTCCCTTTCCTTTTGCTTTTAACAAATTAGAATTGGTTGAAGAAGTTGAACCAACTCATTAGTAAAGTTAATTAAAAGACTCAACTAACTTTAGTTAAGCAGGAGAGTAATAATTAAAATAAGGGTCATAAATAAATAATAACTAGTAGGAGGGACCCCTTGTGACTCCCTTTAGTTCATAACAATCATAACATAACCATTAGTTAAGAAAAACACACCTCCTTGTGTCTCCCATCAACCTATTCTCTTTTGGCAATTTAAACTCATGAAATTTGAAATTATTTCAAAAATAATACTCATATATCCAAAATAAACATGTTTTCCAAACATCCCTAAAGTTAACTGTCATAAAAAAATAGATATAATAAAAACTCAAAATCCATATTTCTCAGTCTGTGATGCAATCCTTCCTTGATTGTTGTTGTCACCTCTTGATTTTCCTAAATTTTCCTTTGGTTGTGTAGAGCCTTTAGGCCTAATCTCGTTGATCACGTGGGAACAATCATCCCTCAAATGCATTTGGGAAGACATGGATTTGTCAAAGCCATTGGAGGGTGAGGAAGGGGCAGTAATGGCTTTTCCTTTATCAAGGGCATGGTGGGACTCAGTTTTCAATCTCTTACTATCATGGGAGGATTTCACTGGAGAGTGGTCGGGGGAAATTTGGACAATGGGGTTAATAGGCGGAGGAGAAGGAAAGGACAAGTTGTGCCAGCCACAATGTTGGGAGACTATCGGGTGAACAATCTCCTACCATCCATCATTTTTAGGAACCTCGAGTTGTAATGAGACATGAGGAGGTACGAGAATTCTGGGGGCTTGCAAGGCTTGGAAAGGAGGCCTTTCAGGCCTAGGTTGGACTATTCCTTACCCAATCCAATTGAAGAATCTGACATGAAACAATAGGCCAAGATTTTGTGAATCAACGTCAAAATGTATGGAGAACCTGGGCCTTCTTGGGCCTCAATTCCAATTACCTCTACCTTTTTTTCTACATCCATGGCTACCATGACTGAAAAAATCATCTTACATGTGTGATCGATTAGAAAATATTATTTTTAATAACCATACATGACAACTCTTAAAAATATGAAATAGATTTGGCTCAACAATGTATGAGACTCATGCAATCCAATCCATACAAATGGTTTTATTGTTAATCAATGAGCAGGGGGGTGAAAAGGGTTTATGGGATATGTGAGGGGTTTGTATTGAGCGGAAATATGATATAATGGGGGGGGAAAGACATGGTCATTAATCAATGAAAAAAATAATCATTTGAAAAGAAAACCAATGAAACATCATTGTAATCCACACAAGACACTGCCACTTCCAACTTCCTTAACACTGAAATTCTCTTGACTACAATCAATCTCAAAACAGGGAATGAAAAAATGAAATGGGAAGGTGATGGGATTTGTAATTAGAGGAAAATGAAATCATGGAAGGGAATAAAGACGATTATTGTTCATGAAATTAATTAAGTGATCCATAAAACATGTTGTGAAAAGAGATGCATCAACCATCAACAATTCATGTGCAATTTAACTAGTTCATTGTTCATAATCAAATATACAACATACTGCTACCACAAGACAGCATATATTCCACACAATTTTCAAAAGGTTATGTTCCCTTTAATCAAATACTTTTCATTTTATAAGAATTTACGAACAATACCCATTTCCAATCTGTAAACTATCAAAATCACCCACTACCCATGCATTTCTTCAATCCACAATAATACTAAAAAATCATGTTTTCAAATTAACAATGAAGTCACTATCAATGCAATCGGGCCTATCATTTAAATGAAATGATATTCATTAAACATAATATAGGTAGTAACCAAAATAATCAAGACCAAATTGTCACACCCAAATTGACAATTAATCATACAACCAACAACCACCATTTAGACACAAGCTATGCACATGGTAATTCGCCCAGGCAATGTAGTTTTTCCACTGTAAAAAAAAAAAATTCAATGTGACTTAAGAGCTAGGTAATCCATCCAACACAACGAGGTATCAACAACAGGCATGTCTCACCAAATGATCGGGATGCAAAAAAACGTGCTAAAAAACTCTATGAGTATCTTTGACTATGAGAACTCAAGCCATCTATGTTATACACAGTGCGTAGATAACAAAACCCCATGATGCAACATCACAACAAACACACAGTCACAGTAATAACACAACCCATCGTGTTGAGCCATCGATTTAATACAATGTTGTTTTGATTTAGTCACACCGTAGTCAACTATGTTGTGCAAACTCAGTCTTATACAATCGGACAAACATAAGGAAGCAGTGGATATATTCTCTACAATCATCGAGTTCAATAGTCATTCGGCCCCAAAGAAACCATAGTTACCAAGCCCATTATTTCTTTTGCATAAACACCATACACACAACATGACATGCGTGAGCAACATCAATCATTTTTACCAACACCAGCAAATCATCCAAATACTCATTAGTGCAAATACCAGTGACGGTGTATCAACCATCAATTTTCCATTGTCATAAAAACAATCAATCAACTTAACAATCTACGACAACTACGCATACCCCTGCATCCAATCGAATCGGGGCAGAGGCCTTCTCCATTAACAATATTGAGTTATTAACATAAGGGGAGTGATTGTGTGCCTTGAAAGTGCACGACAATGTAGCATTTACCACTGTTATAATAGATTCAGTGACTATAAACCAACCAAAATGAATGTCACATGAGAAACTGGGCAAGCCTGTGCTCAAAAGTTGACAATTATACCACCAATCAACCATAACCAGGTCGTAAAAACAACAGGATGGGCTGGTCTTCTCTATCAATCTTCAGACTGGAGGGATAAGGTTCAGTCTGTATCCAACACAGGGAAGGTAGAGCCACTCTTGTAATGGTGAAAGCTGCAAGGCCACGGTGCATATAGGAAAAACCACGACTCATTCGTGGACGTGTACAAATCCATGACGGGGGCCGTAACCGAAAAAGTAGGGCTATAGTTTGTCTTAGCAAAGGTTATTTAACGCACGCAGGGTATAACCCTCATTCTCTTCAGTCAAACAACCATAGAACAGAGGTGAAGACAAGGTTGAGTAAGAACATGAGAACCCATTTCATGACCCTTAGTGGTGAAATAGACCATTTCTGAAGTGAACAAAACCAGTGACACAGAAAACCTTCAACCATTAAACCCATGAAATCCAAAGACTGGGTTTAGTGATAGTGCGTGAAGATAGCTATCCACTCAGACTAAACACAAACCATCCAACTAACCAATAGCAAAAATAGAGAGTCATCACCTAGGAAGACCAATAACTCTTACGAATTCAAAATTATTACAGGAAGAACCATCCACTCTTCATCCCAAGAACCAAATTTCAGACGGTTGCAACACTTAGGAAAACATAAACCAATACACCTGAGCTAGTAATCATTTCATAACTAGAGCAGAGTCACGAATGGCCAAAAAAGACATACTGTAATCGAATTCCTTAAAACGTGGGTTGGTCGAGTGATTCTTCCCTACTAAACATTCAGAGTATAACCACAGTAGCAAGATCGAACAATAACCCAACTAGGGTGGAGGCTAACAGGAGGAGTAAAGGTGATGCGCAGTAAATGCATGTCACCTCCACCCACAATGCATTAATTCATCAGCACATGCCAACACATTCTTCATTAACCATTAATCAAACCATGTATCGAAACCCTCACCACATTAAAAACCAATAGCATGACTTATGCCATAACATAATTCGAGTCCCATATAATTCAACCATTCGCATAACCAATAGCACTATCACCTTTCCAAATGCGCCACCAACATTTCATACCATATGTGTATCAACCATATAACCCAATCACAATTGCATAACCAATTACTGGTTAGCTAGGTTTTAACAATAATTGTTAATTCTTTCATGCATGTAGTATAGTGAATACGATAGCTTTAAACTCTTCCCCTTTGCAATCTTTTTCATTTCTTTCCAATTGTTTGTATGTAGTATAGTAAAATTGTCGAATTATATCCCATCTATTTGCATTTGTTATAGTATTTTTGCCTTTCTCAAAACTGTCCTTCATGTAATTTCACTAACATGTTTAATGTGCAGGTGCAATAAGGACAGATAACAATGATATTAATGAATACCTTAGGCTATAGTAACATCATGAATCAACACTTCATAAGCTCAAATCATAATCAATAACAACAGAATATCATCAACCATGTAGTTCATGTCACACATCATCACAACATAAAAAATGAACAGATCTGATCTTCAATACCTTAAGGGGGTCCCACCTACTAGTATTATTTTGTTTTTTTATAATAATAGGCTTAACAATACTTTCGGGAAAAACTTCATTGACAATTTTAATCGTCAAAAAACCGACGAATCCACAGGAAAAATTGTTTGCAACATATTTAGAACTCAGAACTCATGGTTCGATAGACTAAGAACAATAATTTTAGAAGACATAACCAGAATGATTATGCAACAGGGGGAAGTGAGTGGATTTAATGGAAAGATGACCAGGAAATAGGGAATAATTGATGAAAAGTGTTAATTATGAGGGGTTTTTACCATTGTATGCATAATCATTCAGTTGTAATATTCTCTTAACTTTCAAGGAGGAAAACTTATAGACTTTCTCTTAAGATCTCAATGGATGAATAAATGGCAAGAAGAAGCGGGAAATAACTAATTCCTTGTAAGACAACAGTGGAAATATGTAACAATTTCAAGGGCCCTTCAGAGGAGACATCATAACAGCTATGTAAGCTTGATTGTTATTGACTAACAATTCTTTTCAGATGTGTCAATGTGGCAGGATCGATCCAACATTCTATATTGACCAAACACTAAAAGATGATAAAGACAAAAAAACGCAATAGAAGTAATAATGCAGAAATTAAAACAATAGCAGTAAAAGACTCAATTGAAAACAACAAGGAAAGAAAAATTAACTTAGAAGGCATAAATCAAGTTATTGTAAGCGTAGAAATGAAGAAAAAAAATTGAAAGCATAGCTAGGCTACTAGTATAAAAAAATATCCAGATAACATTATAACTTTTCATGTTGGTTCCTTGCAATATTTCAAGTGACGGTTGTTAGCATTGTAGGGAAACAATTGATGTTGCAAATCTTTTAAGATATAAGAGTTAGTATCCAAAACAAAAGAAATTTGGAAAGGACCGATCACTTGGAAATCTGATGTAATCTTCAGTCCCTTGACATGCACAATTAGATCATCAATATAGAGATGGAGACTGTCCAATTCATTGAGAATCATGTGCATAGGTTTTTTAAAAGCAGCACTTGTATCAAGTAAGCTAAGAAGCTGGAATTTGTAAGGCATGGTATCGCAATTAGTAATGAAATTAGTTTTGTGAACATTTTCCCCTTTTACTTTGATTCTCTTGTAACCAAACAAACTGTCAAGTAAGGGTCTTAACTATGACTCTATGACCTGTTGAAAAAACATTTCCATATTGAAAGGGGGAAAGGGGTTTCTCATAATCGCTTGCCTAAAAGTTAGAAGACTAATACAAGTTTTGATATTATCAATGGTCCTCGAGTCTGATTCCCAAATTGAGACCCATTCAGGGTGGGATGAAAAGAACATTTCAGCCCTTAAGAAATCTCTCAATCCCCTTTGAAAGGGTGCTTCCAGTGCAAAGTTAACAAGTTCTTGTTTTTTCTTAGCTAGTTTCATAATATGTTGAGCAAGACCAGGATCAAAACCATGAAGATCCTCATAGGACCTAGAAAAAACCTTATGAGATCCACCAAGTACTCTGGTGGACCCCATCTCTTCTTTATCGTAACATTGGACATTTATTTTAACATTCGTTGAAGGTTCAAATGTCCTAATGTTCAGGAGGATGGTTTCAATCACCTTCGTCCGTAACTCCTCTTCCTTTTGTTTTTATTTATTGCCTACAACACACAAAGAAAATGACCTCTCAAGAGGATTCAATACCTCAAGAATCTTATTATTTTCTACGAATATAATCTCCTCGGGCTTAAGAGGTTCATTTTGAATGACAACACAAATCCTCTCATTGTTAGGGATGGCCTTCCAAGATCCTTCTTTTTCAGGGATGTATGGATGATGTAGAGATTGAAATGCACAATCGGGCCTGTGAGAAAAGAGTTGTTGGTTAGGAGAGGCTGCAAATATAGCTAACCGATCAGCCATTGAATTCAACTCCTTCTTGACATGAGTGATGTTTAAAGATAGAAGATTTGAGACAAGTTCCCAAACAGTTTGGGAGTATTGTGCCATCAACTTGTTTCTAGGTGAGAATATCTTGCGTATCAGGTTCACAACAAGCTCAGAATTCCTGAAAACTGAAAGGTGACCACAACCAAGATTAAGGGTGTTCCCAATGCCTAATAATAGAGTTTTGAATTCAGCGACATTGTTTGTACAAGAAAACTCCAACCTGTATGACAGATTATGATTTTTTCCTGCAAGGGAAACCAAGATAATACTAGCCCCATTACCTTCACTAGAGCATGAACCATCAAAGTGCATATGCCATAAATCATCATCTAAATCATTTTTTTTAAAGTAATATTGGGAATATTGTCTTCTTCAGCAAATATGGAATACACTCCTAGGTCTTCTTCGATATAGTTTACGCTATATTGCAGAACATTCTCTATGTAGGGTGAAATTTTTTCCTCTCTAAGGACCATAATGTTCTTACCATTCCGAGGAACAGATAAATGTGTCATGTCGAGTGAGAGGTATCCACCTGTTAGGGCTTGCCAATCTCTCCCCAAGATAATTGAATAATTTCTTACATGCATATCAACCACATAAATGTTGAGGGTTGTCCTTCTCTCAGAATGAGCGCATAAAACCAAGGTTACATATTTAATCTTTCCCATGGTTGTTTTTCGTAGACTATTATAGGAGAGAATGCTTCTGACATTTTCGTTTGTACAAGACAAGCCTAGATATTCCATAATAATCTTCGACATGACACTTGGGCCTGAACCACAATCAATGAGGCAACAATGGGCAATCTTATCCATGATATTTACAGAAGTATAAAAAGGGGTTTTTTTTTACAAGGTATCTAAAGTTATGTACACCTACTTTATTTACAAAATAATCCTCTTCATCTAGCTCTTCAGAAATATTGGCTACAATGGAATATTTTCCTTCCATGAATTGTTTCAGATGCATCTGTTGTTAAGGGATGAAAACCATGTATAGGATGTTTGCATCTGCTTTGATGTTGTTCGATTGATTCGGGATATTGTATTTAGAAGAGGGAAGAGGGGGAGTGATTCTTTGAACCTTAGGAATTTTAGGAACTTGGGGCGTAGCAGCGGTTGAGGATGAGCTTGGGCTAGAAGAACTATGAGGAGGATCAAATTTACCCTTGGGAGCATAGGCTTTGTTCCTAGTGTTAATAACCATGAAATCCTCTGGCTCCACAAAGTCTAAGAGAGCGATAGTAGCTTCTGGTCTCTTACCAAATATCTTATCTCTGACACTCTTATTTACCTCACATGTGGTTTCTTCATGGTGCTCCTCGAAAAAGATGCACCAACTCTGAGGCACGATAGCCTTAGGCTAAAAATTGTTTTCAACTAGATTTCTAAAGGGCGGTGCAGAAGAGGATGAAGCTCCAAGGGTGAGAGGGGAGACAATACCCTTCCTCTCAAATGTTATCATACGATTGTTCATATCTTCTACTAGTTGTAAGAGAGTGGACATGTCTGTCTGCATAACTGATTCTCCCTGGGGAAGACTAGTTCTTTCAAGTTGTTCTTCATACTCTGAGAAAGTATGTAGAGCGGAACCGATATTATCAATGGATTTTTCCTCAAGACTATGATGGTAGGGAGAAGGAAATGCATTGTAGTAATGCATGAAAGAGGCTTTGTTATGAGGGCGGATAGGTTCAGGGATTTGATTGTACAACTTGGTGAAATGAAATTTGAAAGACTTGATGGTCTCACCATCTTTATAAGTGATGTTATTGTATTCCCTTAACTTCTCAGTAGGGCTTTTGGATTTCCAATAAGTGGATCAGAACCAGTAGATTAATTCCTCCCATGTAGGCAGAATCTTAGGAGGAAGGTCAAAGAAGTCGGCAGCAGCCTTTCCTTCCAAGGAATTGAAGAACAAGTGCATGCAAGTGTCATTGTCATTGGCCCCTATGTTATTACAAGCATTTGAAAATTCCACTAGGTGTTCATTTGTACTGATAGTGTTATTTCGTGAAAACTTAGGCAAATTATCTTCAAACTTCGGAAGTGGGTGAGTAGCAGGTTCTAGGTTAAGAGGAGAGGACACATGCCACGATGTGGTTGTGGCATCTTCTTCGAACTAAAAAATCCCATACTTTTTAATGACTTTGGTGGGGTTTGTAGTAGATTGAATAGGGATATGGTGGTTGTACAAGCTACCAATCACCGATGACAATGAATATTGGGAAGATGGAGCAGTTCCAGTGCCACCAGAGCCACCACTAGATGCCATATTGTGGATGATAGATGAGGGAAAGAAAGACGAGATGGATGAATCAAATAAAGTTATCCTTCCTATTTCAACAATAGGATTGATTTCAGGTGACAATCCTCTTCTTCTTCTAGAATAACGAGAGTATAAGGAGATGAAAGTAAGGCCAAGGCTCGAATAAACACAGGTTTACTGTTGACTTCTAGGTTGTCTAGATCTAGCCTCCAATTTTTGTTGAGCATTAATATCGTGTTCAATTGTTGCCCAAGAATGGTTAAGTTCGGCATGGGTATTGGCAGTATCTAGAATGGTGTTAAACAGGTTCAAAGAAATGTTGGTCTGGTCTTGAAGATCGGGCTCAATATTGGGTTGCCTTGCAATAGGAATAATGATAAATAGTGAAACAATCAAAGAATAAAATTTGGAAAAGAAAGATGTATCGATGAAAATCAAATATAAAAATTAATCGGAGAGATATTGAATATCTCCCCAGTATTGTCGCCAAATAAATGTTGAGGAAAAGATATGAAATGATCTTACTCCATCATTTTCAGACTTTACTTGGCTAAAGAAAAGTAGACGGTAATATCACCCTATGTTTATATCCAACAAAAATAACATCCTAACTCACAAGTATTAATTATGAGTGCTTAGGCTAGTCTTTTATCAACAAACGCTTGTTGGAAATTCACTATTTATGTAATTTTCTGAATATAACAGTCACTGAAATAAATGTAAGAATAGAAGTAAAATACACCAAGATGATAATAAAGACAGATGAGACATAAAGCAATCCTTTATTTCATTCCAATTCACCAAAGAGTCATTTTCTTTACAAAATCTCATACAGAAATCTTGGACCAAAGTCAAACTTAGACATCCCCGATGGAGCATACAAAAGGACCTCTGACAAAAAACCAAAACTGAACTCTAAAATATGGATCATCTTTCCACAGATTGTTTTCCACTCGAATCTTCACAATAGACTTTATCAGTCATGAAAACTAATTCACAAACAAACAAGTCTACACAGACTATCAAAGATAGATCAACACCTCTGAAAAACAAGTGTCTGAATGAATTGATTCAGCCCTGAATATTGCTGTCTACAATAAGACCCTGCTATCATAAAATATAATTAGGCTTGTGATGAATATATGAATGAATGAAAACTGAGCTATCTCAACATAAACTCAAAGAGAAAACCTTAGTATTCTTCTTCTTCTATCCTCCTCTTATTCCTCCCTTTCCTTTTTCTTTTAACAAATTAGAATTAGTTGAAGAAGTTGAACCAACTCATTAGTTAAGTTAATTAAAAGACTCAACTGACTTTAGTTAGGGGGGAGAGTAATAATTAAAATAAGGGTCATAAATAAATAATAACTATAGGTGGGACCCCGTGTGACTCCCTTTAGTTCATAACAATCATAACAAAACCATTAGTTAAGAAAAACACACCTCATTGTGTCTCCCATCAATCTATTCTCTTTTGGTAATTTAAACTCATGAAATTTGAAATTATTTCAAAAATAATACTCATATATCCAAAATAAACATGTTGTCCAAAGATCCCTGAAGTCAACTGTCATAAAACAATAGATATAATAAAAACTCAAAAGTCGTATTTCCCATTCTGAGATGCAACCCTTCCTTGATTTTTGTTGTCACGTCTTGATTTTCCTGAATTTTCCTTTGGTTATGTAGAGCCTTTAGGCCTAATCTTGTTGATCACATGGGAACAATCATCCTTCAAATGCATCCAAGAAGACACGGATTTGTCAGATCCATTGGAGGGTGAGGAAGGGGCAGAAGTGGATTTTTCTTTATCAAGGGCATGGTGGGCCTCAATTTTCAATATCTTACTAGCATGAGAGTATTGCACTGGCGAGTAGTCAGGGGCAACTTGGAAAATGGGTTTAATAGGCGAAGGAGCAAACAAGAACAAGTTGGGCCAGCCACGATGTTGGGATACTGACGGGTGAACAATCTCCTGCCATCCATCATTTTTAGGAACCTCGGGTTGTAATGAGACATGAGGAGGTACATGAATTCTAAGGGCTTGTAGGGCTTGGAAAGGAGGCCTTTTAGGCCTAGGTTGGAATTTTCCTTGCCCAATCCAATTGAAGAATCTAGCATGAAACAATTGGACAAGCTCTTGTGAACCAGCATCAAACTGTATGGAGAACCTGGACCTTCTTGGGCCTCGGTTCCAATTACCTCTACCTTGTTTTCTGTGGCCATGACTACCTCGAGTGAAAAAACTCATCCTGCATGTGTGATCGATTAGAAAATAGTCTTTTAAATAACCATACATGACAACTCTTAAAAATATGGAATAGATTTGGCTCAACAATGTATCACACTCATGCAATCCAATCCATATGAATTGTTTTATTGTTAATCAATGAGTAGGGGGGTGAAAAGGGGTTCTGCGATATGTGAGTTGTTTGTATTGAGCGGAAATATGATATAATGAGGGGGGAAAAGACATGGTCACTGCTCAATGACAACAACAATCAACTGAAAAAAAAACCAATGAAACATCATTGTAATCCACACAAGACACTGCCACTCCCAAATTCCTTAACACTGAAATTCTCTTGACTGTAATCAATCTCAGAACAGGGAATGAAAAAATGAAATGGGAAGGTGATGGGATTTTTAATTAGCGGAAAATGATATCATGGAAGGGAATAAAGACGATTATTGTTCATGAAATTAATTAAGTGATCCATAAAACATGCTGCGAAAAGTGATCCATCAACCATCAACAATTCCTGTGCAATTTAACTAGTTCACTGTTCATAATCATATATCCAACACAGTGCTACCAAAAGACAGTATATATTCCACACAATTTGTAAGAGGTTTTGTTCCCTTTAATCACATACTTTTCATTTAATAACAATTTACGAACAATACCCATTTCCAATCTGTAAACTATCAAAATCAACCGCTTCCCATGCATTTCTTCAATCCACAATAATACTCAAAAATCATGTTTTCAAATTAACAGTGAATTCACTATCACTGCAATTGGGCCTATCATTTAAATAAAATGATATTCGTTAAACATATATAGGCAGTGACCAAAATAATCAAGACCAAATTTTCACGCCCAAATTGACAATTATTCATAAAACCAACATCGACCATTTAGACACAAGATATGCACAGGGTAATTCGCCCAGGCAATGTAGTTTTTCCACTGTAAAAAAAATAAAAATCAAAGTGACTTAAGAGCTGGTTCATCTATCCAAGACAACGAGGTATCAACAACAAGCCTATCTCAACAAATGATTAGGATGCAACAAAATGTGCACAAAAAATCTATGAGTATCTTTGACTGTGAGAATTGAGGACATCTATGTTATACACAGTGCATAGCTAACAAAACCCCACAATGAAACATCACAACAAACACGCAGTCATGGTAATAAATCAACCCATTGTGTTGAGCCATCGATTTAATACAATGTTGTTTCGATTTAGTCACACCGTAGTCGACTATGTTTTGCAAACTCAAGCTTATACAATCGAACAAACATAAGGAAGCAGTGGATATATTCTCTACAGTCATCTGGTTCAATAGTCATTCATTCCGAAAGAAACCACAATTACCAAGCCCATTATTTATTTTTCATAAACATCATACACACAAAGCGACATGCGTGAGCAACATCAAGCATTTGTACTAACGCCATCAAATCATCCAAATAATCATTAGAGAAAATACTAGTGACTATGTATCAATCATCAATTTTACACTATCGTAAAAACAATCAATCATATTAACAAGATGCAACAACTACGCATACCCCCGCATCCAATCAAATCGAGGTAGAGGCCTTCTCCATTAACAATACCGAGTTATTTACATAAGGGGAGTGACTGTGTTCCTTGAAAGTGCACAGAAATGTAGTATTTACCACTTTTATAACAGAGTCAGTGACTATAAACCAACCAACATGATTGTCACATGATCAACTGGGCAAGCCTGTGCTCAAACGTCAACAATTATACCACTAATCAACCATAACCAAGTCGTAAAACCAACATGCTAGGCCAGTCTTCTCTGTCAATCTTCAGAATCAAGGGATAAGGTTTGTTCCATTGCCAACATAGGGAAGGCAGAACCACTCTTGTAATGGTGAAATCTCTGAGGCCATGGTGCATATAGGAAAAACCACGACTCATTTGTTGATGTGTACAAATCCATGGCAGGGGCCATAATCGAATACCTAGGGCTCTAGTTTGTCTTAGCAAATGTTATTTAATGCACGCATGGTATAACCCTCATTCTCTTCGGTCAAACAACCATAGCATAGAGGTGAATACAGGGATGAGTAAGAACGGGAGAACCTATTTCATGACCCTTAGTGGTGAAATCGACCATTGCCGAAGTGAACAAAATGGTGATGCAAAAAACCTTCAACCATTAAACCCATGAAAGCCAAATACTAGGTTTAGTGATAGTGCGCGAAGATAGCTATCCACTCAGACTAAACAAAAACCCTCCAACTAACCAACAACGATAATAGAGAGCCATCACCCAGGAAGACCAATAACTCCTACGAATTCAAAATTATTACAGGAAGAACCATCCACTCTTCATCCCAAGAACCAAATTTCACATAGTTGCAACACTTAGGAAAACACAAACCAATACACCTGAGCTAGTAATCATTTCATAACCAGAGTAGACTCACGAATTTCCAAGAAAAGACATACCTGTAATCAAATTCCTTAAAACAAGGGTTGGTCGAGTGGTTCTTTCGTGCTAAAAATTCGAAGCATAACCACAACAGAAAGATCGAACAATAGCCTGACTAGGGTGGTAGCTAATAGTAGGATTAAAGGTGACGTGAAGTAAATGCACGTCGCCTCCACCCACAATGCATTAATTCATCAGTACATGCCAACACATTCTTCATTAACCATTAATCAAACCATGTATCGAAACCCTCACCACATTAAAAACCAATAGCGTGACTTATGCCGTAACATAATTTGAGTCCCATATAATTCAACCATTTGCATAACCAATAGCACTATCACCTTTCCAAATGTGCCACCAACATTTCATACCATATGCATATCAACCATATAACCCAATCACAATTGCATAACCAATTACTTGTTAGCTAGGTTTTAACAATAATTGTTAATTCTTTCATGCATGTATTATAGTGAATAGGATAGCTTTAAACTCTTCCCCTTTGCAATATTTTTCATTTCTTTCCAATTGTTTGCATGTAGTATAGTAAAATTGTTGAATTAGATCCCATCTCTTTGCATTTTTTATAGTATTTTTGCCTTTCTCAAAACTATCCTTCATGTAAATTTCACTAACATGTTTATTGTGCAGGTGCAATAAGGACAGATAGCAATGATATTAATGAATACCATAGGCTATAGTAACATCAGGAATAAACACTTCATAAGCTCAAATCATAACCAATAACAACAGTATATCATCAACCATGTAGGTCATTTCGCACATCATCACAACATAAAAAATGAACAGATCTGATCTTCAATAGCTCAAGGGGGTCCCACCTAATAGTATTATTTTGTTTTTTTATAATAATAGGCTTAGCAATACTTTGCGGGAAAAACTTCGTTGAAAATTTTAATTGTCAACAGCGTGCAACGATCTCCTCTATGCAGCAAAACCTCATTCATTTAGCCATCGACGATCCCTTACCTCTGATACCAAAATATATTTCATGAGAGCAGAGAGACATGAAATACACACACACAAAAATAGTTTGTATTTCACACAATGAACATAGATACATCACACTTAAATAAGTGTTGTGAGATCCAACTTATTCCACTCTTGGTGGGAGAGTTTGAGAGAATCTCTCAACATCCTCTAGCTAACCCAATCCAATCCCTAAACTCTAGAATATAGCATTAATTATCCATTATCTCTAATAATATTTATTAAAGGATCAGGTGGATCGATACTTTAAATGATTGTGGCACTATGAGAGGATATCTTTTTTTAATTACATGGAGGATGTTTAAATTGTTTTTCTTAAAGATTCCACTGTTTATTTATAAAGGAGGGTGGATTCTTTACAATTGTTTTTAAAATGGTGGATGTATTTGTTTTAAAAAAACACCTTTGAATTAAGGTTTATATTTTGGGTTTTTTAATCTTCAATATAATATTATCCCTTTATTTTTTTAAAGGCTCAGTTTATTATAAGGTGTGGTATTTGGGGCGATTTGTGTTAACGACAAAGATGTAGAGTTCAAAGTTTGAAGTGGAAATGTTCAATGGAAAAAAAAAATTGAGCTATGGAATTTCAAGATGCGGGTTGCAACAAGGGTTGCAAAAAGCATTGGCGGGAAGGAAAAAGAAACCAATAACCATGATGAATGAGGAATGGGAACTTATAAACGCAAAATCACTCATTACCATTCATCTATGTCTGATGGAAGAAGTTATGTTTAGTATCATAGGAGAGGATACAAAAGTATGATTATGGAGTAAGATGAAATGTTGTATATGAAGAAAACCTTGATGAGTAGAATCTACTTGAAGAAGCAATTATACAGTTTTCCATGAAAAAAGGTACGAAATTTGTTGACCATCTAAATACCTTTAATACCCTTATAATTCAATTGACTAGTATGGAAGTTAAACTCGAAGATGAAGATAAGGCTATTACACTATTTTTTTCATTACTTGAGTCTTGGGATAGTTTAGTCACCTCTATTAGCTTTAGCTCGGCATATGTTTTAGATTATGACTCTATTGTGGGAGCTTTGTTGGTTGAGGAGATGAGGATAAAATCTAGTCCAGAAACCTCAACATTAGAGGCGATGGTGATCAAAGGTCGTTCCAAAGAGAAAAATCAGAGAAGTTCTTCACGATCTAATTCAAGAGGCAGAAAGGGTAGAGAAAAATGTTGGTACTATGACAAAACATGGCATCTCAAGAAAGACTATTGGAAACGAAAAGAATCCGAGGAGAAATCTACGAAAGAAGAAAAATTGGTTGCAACAAATTCAACTACGAATCATGAATTCTTATTCGTTTCTAGTAGCTTATAATATCAGGAAAAATGGCAGTTAGATTCTGGTGCCTCCCACCACATGTGCTCACATAGAAACTGGTTCATTTCTTACCAATTTGTTGATGAGGGTGTAGTGTTTATGGGAAACCATATTCCTTGTAAAACTGTTGGGGTTGGAAGAATTAGAATTAGGATGTCAGATGATATTGTTAGAGAACTAAAATATGTTAGATATGTACATGAGCTTAAGTTAAATTTGATTTCATTAAGGGTTTTGGATTATGGTGGATATAAGTATACAGGTCAAGGTGAAGCACTCAAAGTGTCGAAATGAAGTTTAGTAGTGATGAAGGCAATAAAGGTTGATAACCTTTATAATCTGGAAGGAAGTACTGAAGTAGCATCTGGGGTGACAGATGTATCTTCTTGTTTATGGCAGAAGAAACAAGGTCACATGAGAAAGAAATAATTGCAAGTAATGGTAAGTTGTAAATTATTCCCAGACTTAGAATCTTTGTTTCTGAATTCCTGCTTGTTTGATATCTTTACTAGTTATGATGATGGAGAAAAGGGATGTAGAGTGTGGGATCCTACTTCCCACAAAATCGTCGTTAACATAGATGTAGTGTGTATGGAACAACCACGAGGGTTTGTTCAAGATCGCAACAAAAGATTTTTTTGCATGCTAGATGATTCATTGTATGGCCTAATGGTACCCAAACAACTGTACAAGAGGTTTGAATCCTTCACGGTGAGCCAAACGCTTTCAATGGGTAAGTATACCTATATTTTTAATAGTACATTCACTATCCTGATGTTATTTTCTAATGATATGCTCATTGCAAGACGAACCATGATTGAGATCAATAATATAATGGCTTAGGTGGACAAGACATTTCATATGAAGGATTAAGGAGCAATGAAACAAATTTTGAGCACAAAAGTACACAGATACGCTATACATGGTAAGTTGTGGTTATCACAACATAAATCAATAATGATGAAGTTCAGTATGAATATTGTGAAACCTGTTAATATCCATGTTACTTTCCATTATAAGTTATTTCCAAGTTTAGGTCATGTTTATTAAAAAGAAAGGTTATAACTCATATATCATGTTCCATTTCAGTAGGAGGTCCGGTGTATGCAGTGAAATGGTTAAGAAAATATGTTTCACATTCAGTTGATGTTGTCAGACACATGGAAAATTCATGTGAAATAGTGAAATGGGTGCTTTAGAGTTTTAGAGGCAGAAGTGTCACCTATAATGGTTTCAGTGGTTTAGTATGTGGTAATTGTAATTTTTGTTTTGCAGGTATTTCAGATAGAAGGAGATTTACCTCTGGATATGTCTCAAAGCATAATTTTGGAAGACATGTTGGAGGTGGAGTGATCCCTAAGAAAATCCAAACTTGATCAAATCCTGCAGATGTGTTCATGAAACCAATGTTATTAGAGAAGTTGCAATGGTTCTTGACTTCTCTTGGCTTGCGGCATAGGTGACGAACAAAATTGGACATGATATCCAGGTGAATTTTTGTCAAGGTGAAGATTGTTGAGATATGCCAACCAATTTATCACAATTTTTTGGATTGTAGTATATTTAGTGGCTCCTTTAAATCAATTTGTTGTTGAAACAAATCACTCAATTTTTGGATTCACACTAATGTAATTAGTTTTGTAATTGTGAAGAGATGCTCTAAATCCATGTAAGCCCATAGAGTCAAAGGGGGTTGAGTGTGAGTGATAATCCTAGTTTGGTTGATGTAATATCTCCCTTAAATGATAAATAAACTGAATATCATTGTCCCAATGTTTCCTTGTATAGGGTTTTACCACATAAAATTGTTGTGTTAATTTGTGTGATTGTTGTTGTCTTTGTGTCATTTAAATCAGTTTAATTTATGCTTCCCCTACACAACAATGAATGTTACCTCCATGACACATCAATTCCTTCAACACATTTTCCTAATCATTTTCCTTTCTTACATGTAATAGAAAGGGTCTCCTTCATCCTACATACCTTTAGCATCATCATAATTTTCATTTCCACCTTTGTCCTTATCATCAATCTGATCATTTTCATCTTCATTTCCTTCTTCTTTTTTCATTATTATCATTTTTCACATTATTATCATAATTTATAATGAATGATTCATTTTAGTGTAGGTCCTAAAACCCATAAAGATAATAACTTTTAATGTGTAGAAAATCACACCATAAATAAAACATAGAGCACACGATTTGTTTCTTCCTATTTTTATAAAAATGATTCAAGAGGTCTTTTTATAAGACCCATTGGGCTTAGTCTCAATTACAATTGAAAATTATTCAAGAGGTATTTTTATAAGACCTATTGGGCTTAGTCTCAATTAAAATTTCCACACACACACACACACACACACACACACACACACACACACACATATATATATATATATATATATTATGTGAAAGATTTTCCTCTGATTTATAAACTTCAAAAAGTCTCTCTTTATATATATATATATATTTGTTTTGTACAATCGTTTCTTTCGATTTCTAAACTTCAACCAGTCTTTTCCTTTTCTCTATGTTCTATTATTTCCCTGCACTGTTCTTGTCTTCCTCTCCTTTGTCTTCTCCATTCCCTTTCTCGTCTCCTTCCCTTCTCTTTCTTCATTTCAAACTGTCTCTTCACTCATTTTCCCTTTGTCTTATTATCACTTTGTCTTGTTTCTTTGGCATGTTATTCTTCTCCTCTATTATTCACTCCTCCCAATTTTGATGCATGCCTCATATTCTTTTATTTTTCCCTTGACAATATGTCATAAATTGTATTTTCCATTTCTCATTGTAACTCCAATAGGCTTCCTTTCATGCTTGGGAACAATCCTTAGTGGGATATGGAATGAACTGTAATATTTCTATCCTCCTAATATTTACTTCCCTCATTTAATCTAAGAAACCTCCATTAATAAAATTAATAGTCCAAGAAGAATATCCATACCTCCCATAACAAGAAAAACCCTTAGCTTCATGTAGGTTTGTCATTATCACT
>ML794071.1:92443-132469 GCA_009831015.1 Picea engelmannii
AATCGTTTCTTCCGATTTCTAAACTTCAACCAGTCTTTTCCTTTTCTCTATGTTCTATTATTTCCCTGAACTGTTCTTGTCTTCCTCTCCTTTGTCTTCTCCATTCCCTTTATCGTCTCCTTCCCTTCTTTTTCTTCATTTCAAACTGTCTGTTCACTCATTTTCCCTTTGTCTTATTATCACTTTGTCTTGTTTCTTTGGCATGTTATTCTTCTCCTCTATTATTCACTCCTCCCAATTTTGATGCATGCCTCATATTCTTTTATTTTTCCCTTGACAATCCGTCATAAATTGTATTTTCCATTTCTCATTGTAACTCCAATAGGCTTCCTTTCATGCTTGGGAACAATCCTTGGTGGGATATGGAATGAACCGTAATATTTCTATCCTCCTAATATTTACTTCCCTCATTTAATCTAAGAAACCTCCATTAATAAAATTAATAGTCCAAGAAGAATATCCATACCTCCCATAACAAGAAAAACCCTTAGCTTCATGTAGGTTTGTCATTATCACTTCACCTAATCAAAACCATTAAAGATGACTCTCGAACTAAGTTGGGCCATCATATTTCAAGGTGAGAATCGATGGATATTTCATTAGCAGGCTATATGATAAGTGTGTTGTAAATAGTAATTACAAGTTGGTGATCTCACGTCTCTGTCGCTTTATCTGTTAGTTGATTCTATCATAAAACCGATTTGTCAGTCGGTTTTGTCATTTTGCAACTTATGTTCATTATTTTACTTTTATGTTTACGCAAGATCATTTTTATCAGTCGACAAGCAGGGGAGCTAATTAATGAATCTTATCTTATCTTTCTCGAATCTAGTTAAGTAGTTGAGAGTCAGTCATATTAATGGTTGTCTTTAATGCTGAGTCAGTTTTACTTCTACATGGAGTCTCAATCATAGCTCATATAATTCAGAGTCTATAGTAACTCTACATACATAGAAAAGGGGTAGAAAGAAATAGTAGTGAAGAAGGAAAACAACAACAACTGAGGATTTGGAGAAGTATAAGAGAACAAGCTCTGTGTCTGTGAAGTCAACAGAAGAAGTTGTTGGAGTTGAAGCTCATTATACTCTGTAACTATGCACAATGCGTCGAAGTTATTAATATATACCAGTATTTTGTGTGTTGTCAAATTTCATGTGTAAATTTGAGCTTTTATTGTGTTTATGTCTTTATGTGTCAAAGATTAGCACACATCAAAGAAATTGTTCTTTAAGTACTTTATCATAGCGAGCAGTAAATCTAGTAGGTTTTCCATCACACGGTAAGTACCGAGTGTCTAGTGATTATGTTTTGTGGCACACAATATTTTGTCATTGTGTTGCACACAATTTCTCTATGCGTTGTAGACTCTAGATCCTAGATCTAGTATCATATTAGGTTGATCAAAAGCAAGTTGATCAAGAGAAGGTTCTACCAAAACCAGCTTATCAAAGAATCATCTCTCTTGTAAGGTGAAATATGGCTTCTACTTCAAATCTACAACCTCCCACTTTTAGGCGAAAGAATTATGAGATGTGGTCCTTGATCATGAAATAATTGTTATGAGGTCAAGATGTATGGGATATAATCGAGAATGGCTACATGGAACCAATAGATCAGACAACATATAATGCACTCACACAAGATGAGAAGGATATCTTGAAATATCAAAGGAAGAAGGATGGAAATGCGATGTTTTACATACATCAAGACATGCATGAGAGAATACTCCTAAGATTTGCGTCAGCAAAGAAAGACAAGGAGGCATGTGACATATTACAAACCTCTTATCAAGGTATGGACAAAGAAAGACTTCTAAACTACAAATTCTTAGAAGAGATTTTGAAACTCTGTCAATGAAAGATTCAAACACGGTAGATTCCTTTTATACCCATGTTATTGGCCTGATAAATCATATTAAGTCTCATGGTGAAACCATAGAAAACAAAAAAATTGTTGAGAAGGTACATATGAGTCTTCCTCCTAAATTTGAGACCCTAGTTGTGACTCTAGAAGAATGAAAAGATTTGAGTCAATTTAGTCTAGATGAATTGCAAGATTCCCTCATTAATCATGAAAACAGATTGAATAGGTCAAGTATATCATTAGAGAATGCATTTTCTGTGCAATCATGTAAAATTCATGGAATAGGAAGGGGGAGATCTAACTCTAGAGGCAGAGGAAGAAGTTTTTCAGAGGTGGACACAGTAACAGTCTTGTAAATACTGGTGGAAGAGGTAAAAACCCAAATACCAGTCAGTCAAGTTGTCAGAGAACTGACAAATCAAAGATTAGTGCCATTACTATAAAAAGTATGGACATTATGCATATGAGTGCAGGAAGAGATAGTATCATCAGAACAAGAAAAGTCAAGATTGGTCAAACAATTCAAATAACCAAACCAACCCTATGCTTATGGTGCACGATGAGGTAATTCCTATAATTTACCCAATCGAATGCAATGTTTCTCAAGAAAGTCCATGTGACATCTGGTATTTAGATTCGGGCTACAGTAACCACATGACAAGAAACATAGAATTGTTTTCTAGTTTGGACAAGTCATTCCAAACTACGGTTACACTTGGAATAGATATCCAAGTCACTTTCTTAGAAAAAGGAAATATGCATGTTTTAACTAAGCAAGGAAAACAAAAATTTATTCATGATGTATATTATGTTTTTGGTCTAAAACATAATTTGATGAGTACAGGTTAGCTGTTACAAAAAGGATACATAATCTACATGGAAGATAATCATTGTGTGATTATGGAAAGATATCCTAGAAATAAGCTTATTGCAAAACTCTAGATGACAATTAACAGAATTTTTCCACTAACATTGAAACCAACGAAGAAGAAAAACACAATGCTAGTTGTTGGTAAAGAAAAAGATGCACAGTTAGACACTTCATTTACAACAGAAAGTGCATGCAGTTCCAATAAACAAAATAGTGCATGCAATATCAATAAAGGACAAAGTGGTGCAAAGATGAAGGAAACTTTCCAATCTGAAATACATGATGATTCCTGGATATGGCATTTCATATTTGGACATTTGAACTTTGGAGGTCTGAAGCTGCTACACACAAAGGATATGGTAAAAGTTTTTTCATTGATTGAAAAAACAAAAAGGATATGTGAAGGATGCATATTTGGCAAGAAGCATAGAGAATCATTTCCAGTTGGAAAGTCTTACAGAGCAAAAGCTCCACTGGAAATTGTACACTCAGACATTTGTGGACCAATGCAAACTCCATCTTTAGGAGGCAGTACTTATTTTCTAACACTTATTGATGATTTCTCAATAAAGACATGGATTTATTTTCTAAAGCATAAATGTGACGCATTGGGTTGTTTTCTACAGATTAAATCACTTGTGGAGAAACATAGTGGTTATTACATCAAGCGTATAATAACTAATAGAGGAGCATAATATATCTCAAGATAATTTCATAACTTTTGTAAATATCATGGCATTTTCAAGCAATTTACCTTGAGATATAGACCACAACATAATGGTGTTGCAGAAAGAAAGAATATAACCATAATGGAGATGGCGCACAATATGTTGGTAGCCAAACATTTTCAAATGAGTATTGGGATGAGGCAGTACCAACCGCAATATACATCTTGAATAGATGTCTGATAAAGAGTGTGAAGAACAAAGTTCCTCAAGAAGCATGGAAAGGTATGAAGCATAATGTGGTGCACTTAAGAAGTTTTGGTTGTATTGCATATGCACATGTTCTAGATGACCTCAGAAAGAAGCTCGACAACAAAGGATAAAAATGTATATTTGTTCGGTATTCTAAAGAAACTAAAGGATATAAAATGTATGACCTTGTCGCAAAAAAAATCATAATCAGTCACAATGTTCTATTCATGGAGAATGAAGCATGGGATGGAATCATAACAAAGAAATTCAAAATTATTGTTGCAATGGAGCATGATGACACAGAATATGAAGTGGTTAAAGAACCAACCACAAGACAGTCCACAGTCCCTTCTACACCTAGAACTGCGATGCAAATCACAACACATAATACTCTAGTAAGAACAACATGTGCATAGTCTACACCTAGAGTGCAACAAACACCAGCAAGAAATCCAAGTAGTTCTACATCCCCAAATACAACATTAGCAAGTTTGTTACCAATAAAGATAAGAATTATGGCCGACATCTATAATTAGGACACAACAAATTCATTTTCTATTTTTGCTTTGTTTTAACAAATAGATGATCCATTCAATTTTGAAGAAGCTGCCAAAGATGATGTATGCGCACAAGCCATGGATGAAGAAATCAAATGCATAGAGAGAAATCAGAAATGGAAATTGGTAGATGTACCTGAAGATAAGGATGTGATAAGTGTCAAGTGGATTTATAATACCAAGCAAGATGCATATGGAAATGTGAAAAGGTACAAGATAATATTAGTTGCAAGAGGTTTTACACTACAACCTGTAATTGATTTCAATGAAACATATTTACCAGTTATGTGCATGGACACAATCAGAACTGTGTTATCCATTGTTGTGTAGTACAAGTGGTCATTTTATCAAATGGATGTAAAGTCATTATTTTTTAGTGGAAACTTAGAAGAAGAAGTGTATGTGGAACAACCACAAGTTTATGAGGTTCCAGGACAAGAAGACAAGGTGTAGAGATTGAAGAAAGAATTGTATGGATTAAAACAATCTCCCATATCTTGGTACAGTGGGATAGATTCCTATCTCACACATAATGGATTTCAGAGGAGTGAAAGTGAGCCAAAACTATACATTAAAGCAAATCAACAAGGTAATATGTTAATTGTTTTCTTATATCTAGATGATTTCATATTTACAAGTGATTTAAGGATAGAAGGATTTAAGTCAGTCATGAAGGATTAATTTGAAATGATTGATTTGGGTCTTACGAGATATTTTTTGGGAATTGAAGTTCACTATTCCAAAGATGGCATATTTATCTCACAGTCTAAGTATGTGCATGAAATGTTGAAAATATTCAATATGGTAAATTCAAAATCATCCCTAACACATGTCATAAACAGATTGAAGTTAATAATGGAAGATAAAGGGTCGAAGGTGGATCCCACATTGTTTAAAATACTGGTAGGAAGTCTTATGTATCTCATAGCGACAAGACCTAATATTATGTATGGAGTGAGCCTAATTTCAAGTTTCATGGAAACTCCAAAAGAATCACATTGTAAGAAAGGAAAAAGAATATTGAGATATGTGAATGGAACAAAATATTTTGGCATTAGATATTCTACTTCAGAAGATTTCAGATTTATTGGATATATTGATAGTGATTGTGGAGGTATCATAGATGATAGGAAAAGTAACCCTGGGTACACATTTCATTTTGGAACAGGTATGGTATCATGGGAATCAAGGAAGCAATCCATAGTGATTCTTTCTTCAGCAGAAGAAAAGTACATCTCAGCTACAAGTGCAACTTGTCATGCAGTTTGGATGAGAAGAATGTTAAAATATTTGTTGCATGAAAAAATGAACCAACAACAGTATTTTGTGACAACAATTCATCCATCATGTTATCAAACAATTATGTGTTTCAAAATAAAACTAAGCACATCGATACAAGGTATCATTTTATCAGAGAATTAGTGAATAACAAAGATATATGTTTAGAGTTTTGTGGGTCAAAAGAACACGTTGCAGATATTTTCACAAAATATTTAGAAAGAGATGCATTTCATCATCTGCGCAGTAGTCTGAGAGTCTGTGCAGTAATAGATGAGTGACAGTAAAATGTAAAATCATTTTTTGATGTAAATGTTTTGTTGAAATGTACACTTGACACTGAGAGGAGGGGTGAATCATTGTCATAAAACTTTGGACAATTTTCCACTTTTCATGAATTAATTGAACAACATATATTTATTTCATTTTCTCAACCAATATATAAAAGAATAAATTATTTATTTATTTATTTAATTTGAATGAATACATAAGATCAATCTTCATCTTCAAACAATTATGAAAGACCCAACTCTCTATTGCAAGACCTAGCTTTTAGTTCTCATATCCAACTAAGAATTGAGGAATCCAATCCTCATACAAGACCCATCTTGTAAACAGGAACCAACATGATAGAATGAACGTTCATTCAATCCATTATATATAAATATATATACTTCAACAAATTCAACTACTTCTTTTGTTCACCTTCTTGATTTGTTTATATAATCTTCCAATTGGTGTGAACTTGAATGATTATGTCTTTTGACAATGAATCATTGCACCCTTTCATTTATTTTTAATAATAATAAATTCCATTATTATTATTATTATTATTAGTTTGTTAAAGACTTCAAATCCTTTGTAAATGTTTTTAGCATTTTAACCCATCACTAATTATTGCAAACAAGCGCTTCCTTAAAACCATTCTTTTCAAATGACCATGGGCTCATTACTACAGACTTAATCTCCATTTGCACTTCCTTCATTATTATTCATATAAGATCATGATAGGGATAATTCATCATCATATATATGTTTATCAACCTTTAAGAGTCGATCACAGTCATGGATCAACTTCGTTATTTTGATCCCACACTTTCGTTGCATCCTTAGTTCTCAATAGATCTGAATCAAGTTATTACTTCTCTATTTGGTGCATTTTCTTGTACCTGGAATTTAAAGGTGCTTATATTTTGATTCCTCTTTGTTTTTCATATGACCAAACTGATGTGACCAACAACTAGATACATAAGGTGCATGGTTTGTTATGTTTTATCCCATAGGGACTTCATTTCACCAAGTGACCATATACCGTGACCAGGTGTTAACCCAATTGGCCCTTTAGCTCATTTCCACTTTCATATGACATTGACATGTGACCGAGGGTGGTGTCTAAGGGATAACCAAAGATAGTACTTAATATGACTTATCATCGGTCACATTTTAATTGCACGTTGATATGGACGACTGTCATTACTTTGGGACTTGTTCCTTCGGGACTTCCAACCTCTGCAATAATTCTTTTAAAGGAATTATTTCTCACAATTTATTATCGTTATCTAGTGGCTGGGATTCAATCATGATATGGATGGTTGTTGTTTCCTCTGGTACTTCGCAGCTTCAGGGATTTGTTCTTTTTATAAACTTCCAATTCTCTTGGAGTAAACTTCATCGAATATTGAATTGACGTGTGTCAATAAACTTCAACGGTCCAAATCTTATTTCGGAGCTTCGGTACTCTGTGACTCCTAGTTACTAGAACTATGAAGTAGTTCAATTTCTCTGGAGTGATAACCTTTATAATAAGTCATAAAGCAGTGGTGACTACTTGTTGTTGGTTAACACCTTCGCTTATGCTATTCTTCCACTATGTTGATCAATGGTTGAGAATGCTCCCGAATTAGATCAATGGTTAGCATTACTTCGTGATTTATGGTTTATTCTATCCGTCCTTTGTACTCAATCAACAGTCGAGAATGATCCCAAATTAGATGAATGATTAGCATTACTTCATGATTTATGCTTTATTCTATCCTTCCACTGTACTCGATCAACGGTCGAGAATGCTCCCGAATGAGATCAACGATTAGTGTTAACTTCGGCCTTCGGCGCTTCAGGAAGTTTTGGTGGTAGAACCCTCGAAGAACATACGCTCATAGTGACATACCTTTTGGTGTAATTTTTGACGTGGCATTGGTTGAGTTGATGCCATGTGTCACCTAGATTCATGACTTATGTATACCTAAAGTAACAAATGTATCTTGACACTTGTCACCACTTGATTGGGACACGTGTCCTTGCCGATGTGGATTGTGATGATGTGGTCTCTCAATGTGTGTGCCAAATGTCTTAACTTCATGAGTTCAAAACTTTTACCTTCGGGTGAATTTACATGTTCTCAACCCTTTTTCGTCGAAGAAGTCAACGTTGAAGTTGACCATCTCCCGATATGACGGTTCCCATGTTCTACTTCAGATCAATGGTTGTCATTACTTTGGCACTTGGGCCTTCGGGTAATTTCATATGTTCTTGGATTATTTTTTCCGGAGTGGTCAGCGCTGGAGTTGATTGTTTCCTGATCTAACGGTTCTAGACTGTCTAGAAATGATAATGGGTTACTCCTATGCATTATCTCTTTTGAGTCTCTTGTGCATCATCTCTTCTAATATTTTGGGTTTATACTTGAATTCAAACTAAACCAATATCGTTGATCTATTTGGAATTTTATCCCTATCATGTTTCTACAATGAGCTTTCCCTTTTGAGCTTCGATTAATGTTTCTTGCTTCTAATCTGTTTCATCACTATTTTTCTCGAGCTTTTTAATAAATGTTTGTGAATTCATTTATGCATTGATATTTAGTCACTAACCTTCATGAGCTCTTAATTCTTTATACTTAGTTATTCCTTCTGTACATGGATTATTTGTATGCTACCTCTCCTAAGCTTTAGAATCGTAGGATGATTGTTGATCTTATCGTGATCAACAGTGATCACGAATTGCTTCTACCAAAAGGTGATCTTCCTCTACCCCATGGTGATCTTTCTTTTCTTCCTACACTATACATGTTGGACTCATGTTGCCATCAATGAAAAAACATGTCAATAATGCCAACAGTTTTTCTAATACCACCTACTTATAATTAAGGGGGAGTGTTGGAAATAGTAATTACAAGTCGATGAGCTCACACGTCTCTGCTGATTTGTTTCTCAGTCTATTTTGTAAGTCAGTCAATTTTGTTAGAAAACCAATTTGTCAGTCGGTTATGTCAGTCTACAACTTATGTTCATTATTTTACTTTTATGTTTATGCAACATCAATTTTATCAGTTGACAAGTAGGGGAGTTAATTAATGAAGTCGATCTTATCTTTCTCGAATCAAGTTAAGTAGTTGAGAGTCAGTTGTTCTAATGGTCGTCTTTAATGCTAAGTCAGTTATACTTCTACATGAAGTCTCAGTCGTACCTTATATAAGTCCGAGTTTATAGTCAGTCGACATACATAATAGAGAGGTAGAAAGAACAAAGTCGTGAAGAAGGAAAAAAGCAACAACCGAGGATTTGAAGAAGTGTGAGAGAACAAGCTCTGTGTCTGTGAAGTCAACAAAATAAGTTGTTGGAGTTGAAGCTCATTGTACTCTATAACTGCGCACAATGCTTCAAAGTTCTTAATATATATCAGTATTTTGTGTGTTGTCAAATTTCATGTGTAAGTTTGAGATTCTATTGTGTTTATGTGTTTATGTGTTAAATATTAGCACATAGTGAAGAAATTGTTACTTTAAGTACTTTATCACAGTGTGCAGTAAATCCATTAGGTTTCCCATCGCACGATAACTCCTGAGTGTCGAGTGACTGAGTTTTGTGGTGCACGGTATTTTTTCACTGTGATGCAAATAGTTTATATGTGTGTTGTATACCCTAGATCCTAGAAAGTAACCCTTTCTCAAATATCAATCATAATATGTGATATTGATCAACATCAGAGGATGTCTCGTAGAATTCTCCCAAGAGAACATACAACCAAAAAAAATTCATTATGGTGACAATTAGGTCATTTGAAGTAGATTATTCTAGGGTTTCCATTTAGTTGAGCCTCCACATGTGATGACCTGAACAATGAAGGTTGATCATTTATATGGAGATTGCTAATCTGACGAATGGTAGGCCATCAACAACTAGACCATGCTTCTGTTTTTGTGAAATTTTAGCAACGAGTATGGAATGCTACTCTTAAATTACACTCCCCAGGTAAATGAAAAGCATGACATCATGTTGAATCCATTATCTACTACTGGAATCTTATTTTTATGTCTTGAATATATATGCCATTTTTACACACATGAAATTTGGTTGTTATGTCCTAAATATATATGCCATTTTCACACGCATAGAGGTAGCTTTATCGCTCATTTTCTTCCTTTGAATCCAAACCTTGAACCTGGTATGGTTTTGTTTCTTCATCTTTACCATCATGATCACCCTTATCATTTTTTGAAGCATGTTAGAGTTATGATTACCCTATGTAGCATCATACAAGCTACTACATTTTTTCCATTTACTCACACTCAAAAACTCAAATGTGTTTTAAAAATGCAATTCCCTTTTTCAAGGCCCATAACTCAACAAGGTGTAAGAATTAATGCTTACATGTTTATTTTAGAGATTGCTTCAGGCTTGTTACATTTGGTTGGTTGTGGAAGATATTATCCAACTATCAGATCCTATTTATGTATGTGTGGTTGATAGATTCCCTCACGAGTTTGTTATGTTACTGAGGGAAAACTTATTGTATAAATATGTGTGTGATTTAACAATGAAGATAGATTAAATGTGTGAAATACGGTTCTCTAAGTTGGTATCAGAGTTGGTTTTGTCTTAAATCCCTTATGGGAGGGTCAGGAAAATGTGAGAGAATGTGAGAGATGCAATACTTCATAGGATTACCTTGGCATAGGAGTGTTGATTTTTTTTATAGTTTTATGTATGTGCATTGTTTTGTGTGAAGATCTGAAAAATAGATCACAAAAATTTGTCTTTTCCATTGTTGAACAAATCCATGGAAAGGAAATTGTCGTTCTCATGGAGATCAGATTCTAGAATTTTTTCACATAAGAGAAGTTGTTGGAAGTGATTTCATTTCTCATCATATTTTCCCATGCGCAGAAGTAGAGGGTCATTATAAACACCTTTTGTTGACAACACAACCACCTCTGTGGGGAGATGGGAATGGAAAATTAAAGGAAGGTCCATTACATCTGCGAGAAATAAAGAGAGAGTATCAGGAGTGGACCTTTTCTTTGAGAAAGAGACGTGAACAATTGTTACATTGTTATACGTCAAAAGAAAAAAATTATTTATATTTTGAATGGAAATTGATGGCAGCGAACAAGAAAGTTATAGAGAAGTAGTGTAAAGGTTACAAGGAATAAGTAAGATGGTACGTATGGAAAATTAAAGGAAGAGAGTTTAAGGAGGTTGTGGGAATGAAAGTCAATGCAGACTTCGAGTGAATGAATGAGGTCAACGAGATTTCCCGGAAAAACATTTGGAACTTGGTCAAAAATGGGTTTGTTATGAGGAAGCCAATGAAAATTCAAGATAAAATTGGTAAAAAATGGGTTTGTTATGAGGAAGCCAATGAAAATTCAAGCGCATGCTCATGCTCAATATTCTTTGGAAGCAAAGATACTAAGGGAGTCTTCCTAGCTGGTGAGAGAAAAGTATGGTTACAAGGATATTTTAAAGGAAGGGAGCAACAATGTTTGAATTAGTGTTAAATATATTAGTTGTTGAAATATACACTTGACACTAAGAGGGGGGGGTTGAATCAGTGTCTGAAACTTTGACCGTTTTTCACACTCTCATAGATTAACTGAATTAACTGAATAAGATATATGCATCTCAATTGATAATTCATAAATATGTATAACACAAACTCTATGAAGTAGATAAAATAACTTTATTTTATTTATTTAACTTGAATGAATACAAATAAAATCAATCTTTTAATATCTTCAGCTTCAACTGAATATGAGAGATCCAACTCTATGATACAAGACCCATCTTGTATTTCTCATATCCAACTAAGAAATGAGGAATCCAACCCTCATAACAAGACCCAACTTGTTGATCTCAGATGCAAATGAGATGTGAGGAATCCAAACCTCATAACAAGACTCAGCTTGTAAACATGCACCAACCTGATATAATGAACTTCCATTCAATCCACTATGTATACATATATTTAATCCACCAAGACACTTTCTTTTCACCACAATTTTATATTTATGTAATCTTCCAACATGTATAAATTGAATCCATGTGTCTTTTCAATATAAAACAATTCACCTCTTCATTTAATTAATTATAAGTATTTTGTCATTAAGCCTTCTATTTCTTTTAACTAAAAAGACTTCAAATCCTTTTTAATCTCAATTTGAATTTATTCTTTTCTATTTAGTTTCCTGTTATAGATTTATTAATTTATGTAGAGAGGCGTTTCCTTCAAACCATTTATGTCCAAATGACCATGGGCTTAAGACCACAATTTTATTAACCTTAGCTCCTCTTCTCTTTCCTTATTCTTTTACATTGTATCTATACCTTATCATATGCCCGGTTGTACATCAATAGCATATGATTTAAATTTTCTTCAATAATTTCTCAGATAGATAGTCTGGTCTAATCCTTGTGCAAATTTGTTGGCCCCAGATCATTTTCAAGCCTTGACGATCAACGATTCTGACTTAATTAGTCATTGAGATGGACGACTTTCATTTGTTACTGGATTTTAGATATTCAGGACTCTGGGATATTTATGCCTCTTGCTTCCAACTATCCCTAAAGTGGCAAAGTTTTGTTCCACCATTTATCGTTTCCCTAGTCTCATCCAGTGGTCCCGACCAACAAACATGTTGTCTCCTTCTTTCCAACGTCTACGCAAATTAATCTACGCTTCTAAACCTTCTTCAATGATCTAACCTCATGACGGATGGTCATATCTATAATACCCCATTTCTTGTTTAACTTTGAATAATTTTGGTTTTTGGATGATTGACTTCTTTGACTTAATCTTCAATTGTCATGGACGGTCCTTGTTCACTTCGGGACTTCGAAATTTTGGGACTCCGACCTTTGCAGTCTTCCAAATCTTCCGGCGCAAATTCCACTAGATTGTGTATCAAAAATTTATTTCTTAATAACCTTCACACGTCCAGGAGCTAGGACCGTGGGATTAGGCACAAAGGAGATCCCTATCTCTGGGTATTCAACTATTCGTGACTTCAGACTTCAGTGCTTCAGGTAGTTTTGTTGGTAGGAGAAGCTGGATATCCCCGAAGGATTTACTCCCATAGTGGCATAGATTGATGACATCACTGTTGACATGGAACTAGATGAGTGGCTACCACGTGTCACCTTGATTCATGACTTTTGTATACCTAATGTGCCAACTATACCTTGACACTTGTCACTAGACGATTGGGCCACATGTCATATTTGTCTTCTTCCACATGTCTTACTCTGTGGCTTTGATACTTCGTGGCTTTGGTAGTTTTGGCACTTATATACCATCCTTCGATTATTGTTGAAGTTTTGAATATATCTACTACCGTATATTTTCTACTGTCTTGATCCCATGGCCTTTGTTTATTCTGGAACTATGGGGTTCATGAGTTCTTGGTTTATCTGAGTTGTTTATTGCCATAGTAGGTAAAGGCTGGAGTTGACCACCTTCTTTCTTAGTGCGCTCTAAATATTTTCACTCCACATCAACGATTGAATGGATTTTGTATTCTTCCTCTAATTCGACGGTCGACAAGAGTTTGGGACTTCGGGGCTTCGGGTAAACTTACATTTTTCAGACTCCTTTTTGTCGAAGTTGACCACCTGATCCAACGGCTCATATTTCTCCCAAGGAGATATTAGATCAATGTTCTGCATGATTTCATTTAATCTGAGACTCCAGGATATTGTGGCTTACACTATCCTTCCACTAAACTCGATCGGATGATCGAGAATTCATCTGAAGTCCCTCCTTTATATAATGGTTGGAGGGATTTCGTGAGTTCGTGAGTTCGTGCCTCTACCTTATTTCCAATTTTCACCGAATTGGCGAAGTTTTGATGTCCTGAAACTTACGCTAACTGATCTGATGGTTGCGATTAATCCCAAAATTTGAATGGATGATTATATTTCCACGATCCTTCACAAGGGATTCTTTTGTTTAAGCTTTGGATTCTCCATGATATGACAATCCAATATTTTCCCAAGAACTATATCAACATACATGATTCTTCCTTGATTCTTTTGGAGTTTTACTATGGGGATTTCAATTCCGATAGCACTTCTGCAATGCACTCTCCCTTCTGAGATTTCCTTCATCATTTCCAAATACCTTAATATTTCATGCTTTGATTCTCTATGTGTATTCTTTGTAGAATCACCCTGCTATCTCTCCTGAGCTTTAGGAACATAGGATCATTGCTGATCCTATCGTCAACAATGATCATGAATTGCTTCTTCCTTAAGGTGATCATTTTTTTCCTATGATTATTGTATATGTTTTACTCATTTTTCCATCAATTACAACACATACTCAATAATGTCAACAATATCCCCCTTTGGAATTGATGGAAACATATCTGTAAAACAAATACTTTTTCTCCCCCTATCATTGATCTCATTTTTAGGTTGGAGGATTGAACTTTTACTTATGCCAAATACTAATACCAATTATTTTTTATTGTTTTTATCCCTGTTTGACATCAATGACAAAGAGATAATTTTTTATTGTTTTTCTCCCCCCTGTGAATGTGCCAATTGTTATCTCAATCTCTTGGGATTTTATGTTCAAATAGGTAGTCTTATTTATACCAATTATTTTTGTAGTGATCAAGTCTTTTAAACCTAATCCAATGAATTCCTCATTTGATGACCAAATTAAATACTCCCTCTAAGTTTTTATTATTTCATAGGGTTTTATTGTCTTCTCCTTTGTCCTAAAGGACAAGGGTGTGAATCTTACTAATCTTATTGATATGTTTTTTTATTCTAGTTGATATTCTGATCTTTCACAAGAATACTATTGATCTATACCAATTAATTTAATTTCCATTCTTCAACCAATTTAATATCTTATTCACAGTCCCTCGATTCCGCAGAAACCAACTTCAACTTTTGTCCCTTAGAAATAAGATTTAATTGGTCCTTTCATCTGTTGTTTGTTAAGTCCTCTTCATAAGTTTTTTCATTCTTTTGGAAATTCCTCATTGGGTTTAGATCAAACCATACTTTAGTAGTATTTTGTAGTACTTACACAAAATTGTGCTATAAAATCCTTCCTCCTTCCTTTTACTCATATTTTATGTTGAGGGGAAATTTAATAGTTCATGAAAATAACATTGGAAAACTTCCAATAWTTTCACTGCTCAATTCTTTTGGTTGATATGCTATTCAAGATTYGTCATTATTCYGTGTAAGTGAAACTTCTTTATTTTYAGGTGCCATATCATCKCTCTTKCTTTATATTTCATATTTTCTTCTCCATACCTTTTCATGAGATATTTTGTGTGTAGGATCCTTCTTTTCTAGATTTGTTCTTATAGACTATTCATTTCTTCTTTCCTTCCAACCTTCATTAGATTTTCTTCCTGACTTGTATGAATTATTTCTCATGGATTGACTTCTTGATTTTCTGCAGTTTTCGGATTTGTGACCAAACCTATCAAAGTTGTAACATCTCATTGCATGACAAAAATTTGTTGTGTGGCAACCATAATTGCATTTCATTGGGTTATTGGACCTTCCTGAATTTTTCTTTTCAGGACTCTTGAATTCCAATTCTTTGTGACCAAATTTATTACAAGAAAAACAATAACCATTGAAGATGTTTCCATACTTGGGTCTGTTGTGACATGAGAAGTTTTTCTTTTGATATGTTTCTTGTTTTTTACTTTTATAGCTACCTTCCTTGAGAAATTTCATGGTTTGTTTTAGGATTGTGAATGTACATTTTTCTTTTGAGGAGTATAATCCTTTATCATGTTTTTGAATGGTGCTCCATTTGCCACCTTCTTCTTTCTTATTTTATCCAAGACCGGTTTTGTCATCAGTTGGCCTTTGATTGTTCCAGATCTTATCTAGGATAACTGAGTTGTTCTAGAATTTGACAGTTTCTTTTGTATTTTCATTCTTCTTTTTGAAGTTGATAACTTCCATTTATATCATGTGACATGTTTCTTCATTTTTAGTCAATTGAATCTTCAAGGCTTCTTCTTTTTCCTTAGCTCCTTCAAGTTGAGTATTTAGATTGATGACTCTCTCTTCTGTATCATACAATACTTATGTGTAGTTATTAGTTTTGTCATGTGTATTTAACTCTTATATATCTTTTGTTATATCAACAACTTCATTCTTCAATCTTTTGATTTCTTTATTCTTTTCTAGTTGAATCCTTTTGAGGTTGATGGCTTCCAATTCCAAACCGTGGAATGATTCTTCCTTTTTAATTAATTGGATCTATGTGCTTATTCATTTTTCTTAGAATCTTCAATTTGAATCATTAGAGTTGCATTAGTACTTTCATTTATTTTTTTGACGTTAATAATTTCCAATTCCAACATGTGACATGATTCTTCTCTTTTAGTTAATTGGATCTTTTGGGCTTCTTCATTTTTCGTAGTTTCTTCAAGTTGAGATTTTAGAAAGCTGACCATTTATTTTGTCTCTTCTAGTACTTATTTTCTTTTATTGTCATGTACCTTTATTTCTTCCATTTATTTTGTTAGATTAGAAACTTCGGTCTTTAATCTTTTGATTTCTTCTTCTTTGTCTTCTAGTTGAATATTTTGTTCACACTCTTCATGGTTAGATTGATCTAACTTTTATAGTAGAAACATATATTTCTTTTTAAGTTTCTCCAAGTCTTCAAAAGTGCACATAACTGTGTATTCAATCTAGTCAAGAACATCCTTAGTAACTTCAATATATAGAGCATTTGTCGGTTCCATACTAATCACTTCAAATGTAGTTATAAAATCATTCTTAAACTATAATATTTTTTCTTTAGTGAATAATGAGGTATTCATCAATTCCTTGATGTAGTATTCTTCTCTATTGATGACTGGGGTTTGCATAAATTCTTGGACAGTATTGTCATCTTCTATATTTTGTTCTTTATTCTGATAAGAATTCTCTTTATCTGTATTTTTTTCTTCAATCTGATTTAATTTCTCCATTTCTAAGTTTTGTCTTTTAATTTGATTGGATTTCTTTGTTTCAATGTTTTGTTCTATAAAATGATTGGAATTCTCCATTTCTTTGTTTTGTTCTTTATTTTGATAAGAATTCTCTAGCTGGAGCCATATTAATTTATCAAAGGTGCAGTGTCCCATCTTTTCTTTGACTTTTTCTGACATTCCATTCTGGACTGCCTTTAATGCTATTGAATTATTTTTCTTTGCTTCTTTTGCAGTTTTGGATTTTTTATTTGAGGTAGTTGAGTACCAAGGTTTAGATACTACTGAATCCCAAACACCAGACCATCTTGAATTTTGATACTATTTCATTCCTTCCCTCCATGAAGAGTAGTGTGTTCCATCAAATAAGGGAACTTCATTCATGGAGAAAGCCATTTGTCCACCCATTTCTTCAGAATCTACCTTTGAGTTCTTAAATTGTGTTGAAGGCTCCTTCTCTGATACCAATTGCTAAAATATACACTTGACACTGATTCATTTTATTTAGCTTTCGATAATCGATGCATAAATTAAATGTCTCGTCCTTCTTTTTAATGAACAAAACTAGTGCTCCCCATCGTGATACACTAGGTCTAATGTATCCTTTATAAAATAATTATTGTATCTGTATTTTAAGTTCTGTTAACTCCGGAATGCTCATTATGTATGGTACTTTTTACACAGGAGTAGATCCTGATGTTGAATGAATAGAAAAGTCTATCTCTCTTCTTAGAGGTAATTTTGGTATTTCATCAGCAAAAACATCTTTAAAATATCTTAACACCACATAATATTTTAATTTTGATTTATCCTCATTAAGTATATCCATTATATGAATTGCATATAGTTGGCACCCCTTCCTTATGCATTTTTTAAACTGCATGGTTGATAAGTGTCTTACCAAGACTGGTTTTCTTAGCCCTTGAATTGTTCTTTTCACACCATTTTCGTCTTGATAAAAAAATGATTTGTCATAACAATTTAGTAGAAACTTGTGTGACTCCAACCAATCCATACCAATAAAAAGGTCATAAGATACTAAGGGTAACAATTTTAATTTAACCGAAGTATCCTAATCATTTATTCTGATATCACACTTAGAAATATATTTTGATACTTTTGTTTTTGTGTCAATGGCCAATTGTACTAACCAAGACTTAGGGTGTTTCATCCTTTTAAACTTACAACTTTCTACTAATGATGGGGTTATGTAACTCAAACTTTCTCTTGGGTATATTAGGATAGAGACTTGTTTTTTTTTAATCTTACCTTTAATTTCTACTATAGTAGACTGATGATCAACTTGCCTTCCCTCTAGACTCGCATAGATGATTTTAGGGGCTAAATTTCGCAAATGGGCTAATTTTCCATGGTTTTTCCCAAAAAAAGATTCGCCAATTTTCATTTTTTCTAAAAACAATTTGCCCAAATTCCATTGAAAAAAAATTATTTTACCCTAAAAATTGCTAAAAATTTATAGAAACTATATAAAATCCTTAGAAATTTGAATATTTTTACAAAACTATCGCCAAACATTTTACATTTTGCATAGTAAGGACTAGTAAGATTAGCCCATGTTTCTACATTTTAATATAAATTTCCATTTTTAAAATCATCCCTGTAAATCTAGAGCAGCATTTATTCCGTGTATAAATTTTCCAATATCGCCAACTGAGGTAGCTTCATGTATATTGTGAACTCCATTTCTACTTATTGGGTTTAAGCATGGGAAGTTCCTTTGTAAATGAGGTTCTCCACACTCCCATCATTTCAGTGGTTCTCTAAGACTAGTTGTTATCTTCTTGAAGCCCAAATTAATTGGTTTATGCCCTCTTTGAGCCTGATGTGCGTTAGAGGAATAGTCATTCATTTTGAGTCCTTTGTTCATATTTATGTAAGGAGTTGGTTTAAACCCTTTCTAACGTTGATTCAGTTTATCTCATTTTTTATCCTTCCAAGCTTTAGGAGTTTCGGAGCTCTATTTATATTGTTCATAACACATTCTTGCTTTTATAAACACTTCATTCAATGATTTAGGATTGTCAAATTCAATTATGTCCTTATAAGAGGTAGACAACTTAAGAATCTTTGAATTTTTACTTTATCTTCCTTAATATAAGGTACAAATCTCAATAGATCTAGGAATTTATTAATTAGATCACCATTGACATTTTTCCTAGTCTCAATTCTTAAAATTCCTTTGTCTTTCTTTCATAATAACTTTCTGATTGATATTTTTTCTTGAAGTAATTATTGAATTCTAACCATTCCGTTCTTTTCTCTTTCAACCTGATAGCTAGTTTCAGATCTTTCCACCAGATACTAACCTTCCCTTTCATATTATAAATTACCATTCTAACCCTCATATTACTAGAATAATGGTAGATCTGAAAGTAATTTTTGATGTCTAGTAACCAAGCTTCATCTTCTTCACATGTTTTTGACTCTCCAGCAAATGTGGAGGGTTTTATATTTTTGAATTCACTTTTGAAGTGATCTACTTGTTTCCTTTTCTTAGTAGAGGGTGTTTGTGATTCTTCTCTTGATTGGGTATTGCTTGAGGATCTATCGCCTGTCTTAGATTCTCTGCTCGATTTTCAGATGAATGTTTACTAGTCTCCTTGTGTGCCTCTGATTTATTTGATTTACTTTTCTTGGCCATATTCTGCAACAATATTTCATTCAAATCTTGTTTCTCTTCCTGTATTTTCTTAATATTTTCATTATTAGCCTTAAAAGTATTAAGTTCCACTATGAGGCTTCTCATAGTTTTGAGCACATGAGAGGTTGAATTGTTCTTAATTTTCTATTCATGGTTTTGTTGGTTGACATTTCCTTTAGGGTTAATTTCTTCTTCATTCCATGTCGACATATTGTAAGGTTGAATATTATCATGTCACTTTAACAATAAATATTCATTTTTTTTAGAATTTAAGCATAAATCATTATGTTTTTAGAATTTGTTTCACTCCCATAAGGTCTAGTGTTTTCAACTATGCTCTGATACCATATGTAATGTACTCAAAAATCCATAATATTTTTTTTGTTAAATTCTTATTCTTATTCACTTATTCTTAAAGTGAACCCAAGCATAATAAACTAATGTATAGGAACTACCTAATTTATTAAGGTAGCATTAATCTTTTCCTCCATATTCAGTCTAAATATAATTTCTTTGTTATTTATCTTATAATTGTGTTTAACCATACAAGGTTTCCATGACCAATAGACTTCTTAACATAGGCAACAGTATTATTTGGATAAGGTCACCATACATATTTTACTTTACACTTCAACATTTCATTCATTGGATAAGGTAGCAATACAGGTTTACTTTAAACTTTAACATAGCAATGAGGGAACTTGAAGAAACAAGGCTACTAGGTAGCATATACCTGCCCAATATAATAATGAATGTATTGTTTAAGGAGATAGGGAGAGAATAAGTAGGCATGAAATGACTAGATGGCAGAAATATTTATTACATTTACATTGGGGGAAGTGAAGGTAGTGATAAGACTTCAAAGTTTTTGGCCAATAAAATATCAGATAAATGAGATTTAAAATTTAAAATTAATCATTATTTTTTAAAACTTTAGATAAAGGAGTGTATATTTTATATTCAACCATGAACTAATAGAAAGTCAAACCTAACTCAATACTATATACCATGCCTATAGGTAGGTATAATAACGAGTGCCCTTAACTCAAATAAAGTCATTGTATGTAATAAATTGTTACCGAGGTTTTGAATTATACTTGTCATTAACACTGCCATATCGTAACCACGATTCCACTTACCCCTGACATATGATTTCGATGTGCATTAAATTTGGCCCATTGGATACCTACAAATTTAATTATGCATTAATCATGAGCCATTCCAAGACCTATGAATTTCCGTGTGCGTTAATTTTGAGCCACACTAAGCATATAAAGTTGAGGTACCATTTCATACAATCCATCTTGGAATATGGACATTTGAAGTTGGAAAAGATACACACTAGCCAGAATCCTGCAGACATGTTAACAAAGGGAGTAACCAGGGAGAAACTGAGTTCTTGCTCAGTTTCAGTTGGTCTTCAAGAATGAATATGAAGATGAGAAATTTTCTAGGACCAAGAAGGTTCAGAGTCCAAAATAAACAACAACGGTGGAGTTGTTGAAATCAGTCTCCAAGTGAGAGATTGTTGGTTGTGGAGCCTAATTATCTTCCTGATTCAGAGGTCTTTTGTTTTCAGCCGTGTTTATACCCCATGAAGTATTTGCACCCCACAAGTATGTACACTCTTCCATGCGGGGGAGTGCAGAGGGGAGTTACCCCCTCTATGGGGTCCGAGGGAGCTATCCCCCTTGATGGGGGGTACGGGGGAAAGCGGGTCCCCAGCAGGGGTTTAGGGGCAGCGTCCCCCAATGGGGGTTTGGGGGCGAAGCCCCCAAAGGAAAAATTTCCTTTTAAATATATATTGTAATTTCATTGTAAATCTGGACCGTTCATTATAAGGTCACAGATCTAACGGTAGAAATTATGTTAGGGTGTTTTGCCCTAGAAGGAAACCCTTTGTTATGAGGGAAATGTATTGTGGCTATGCATTATGGAGAATATTGTATTCTGAGATAGGAGACTGTGAGATAAATAAGAGGATGTTACAACAGGTTTGTTGTAGGTTGTATCTCTTCATTTGCTGGATAATAATAAAGGAAGGACCTGGCAATTTCTATGGTGGACGTAGCCCACATTGGGTGAACCACATATATATATGTCTCTATTGTATTGTGTATCTTATGTATTTTATTTCTGCATTTGTTTTATTTTATTTCTCCACGGTCCTGTTTTTCCAATAGTACAATGTGCTTGATATCGTGAAAAGCATAAGACATGGCAGGTTGAAAGGTCGCACCAATGTTATTTAAACCGAAAGGCAGTTTCTGGTAGGAAAACGTACCCCAAGGACAAATGAAAGCAGTCGTTTGTTGATCCACGGGAAAAATATTAATCTGATTATAGCCGGAGAAACCATCCATTAAACAGAAGATTTCACTCCTACCACAATCGTCGACGATCTGGTCGACGAAGGGGGTTGGGTAATTTTCCTTAGGATAAGCTTTATTAATATCCCTTTAATCGACACATACATGGATCGTGCCTTGTTTTTTATTTACAGGAACTAGATTAGAGACCCAATCGGTTAAATCCATAGGATAGATAAAGCCAGCTTTAAGAAGTTTTTCAACTTTGAGCTTGATAGCGGCAGCTTTACGAGGGTGGACTACACGAAGTCTCTTATGAAAGGTTTTAGCGTCTGGGTAGGTCTTAATTTCATGCACAATGATATCAGGATCAATACCTGGCATCTCTTCGTAGCTCCAAGCGAAAACATCACGGAATTCTTGAAAAATAGCTTTATAAGTTACGACTTCATCATTGGAACATGTGGCTCTGATGTGAACATTTTCAATGACTCTGGTTTTAATGGATATGTCAAGAGGAATGGTGGATGAAATTTTACTCAGGTGCCCTTCATAAAGCACATCATATGTTGACTCGAGAACAGATCTGGATTATTTTCGACACGAAATGAGATCGAAGATATAATAAATAAATGCACATAGATATCGCATATGTTCAATAATATAGCAGAAACATATCAGAGATGCAACCATAAACATAGATATACAGTAATACATGATTTCTATTAATGAAAGAAATGTACAAAAACTGTAAAAATACAGAGTGAAAGACTCGCTAGAATGGTGGCAGCTTATCTCTGAGAAGAGATATGACGGCTACTCGCATTCGCAAGAAGATGATTACAATGAGGCTCTGAAGGCATTTTTACAATAAACGGGAATGCCAAAAGTCCTAGACATCCAAAAACCTAACCCTAGGAGATGAAGCGCCAAAATTCATGTGGGCCCCATTTGGGTAAGTTAGTACATCAACTTCTCGGGGTCGTAACTTTTGCATACGATCTCCGTTTTAGGTGTATGATAGCTCGTTGGAAAGGTATCGTCGAGGAGATTCATTTTGGGGGCTCAATTATGCCTTCAAATATCATTGAGAACATCTATCTTGAAAAAATTCATTTGGGCCCTCAAAATGGCCCCGGAAGTTAAAACCTGCTAAAAATAGTAAATTGCCAAAATTGCCAGAAAACGGTTTTGAGCCAGTCGGAAAAGGTGGGTGGCCACCGATATCCACTTGGATCAGGAAATGACAAAAACGGTCGACAGAGTCGAAATCCATTGGTAACTCTTGATGGTGTGCTGCTCTAGGAAGAGAATGGAATGATGATGTCCATCATCCCATGGGGTGTCTTCCATGGACATAACTGACATGATCATCTCATCTATAGGAAATGACGTGAAAAGGATCAGGAGATGAATCACTAAGAGAGGGAGTAGAAGGGGTTTCTGATTGAATGGCTTGCTAAGAGGATTCAACTAGACTTAAAGGAATTTGTTCACCATAGTGAAGATAATCACCGGGGTCGGGTACTATCCATGGGTCATGAGACGCAGGGGTTTCACGGATGGAAGTGGAGATCATATTGATTGAGGTGAAAAAAGGAGGTGGAACATTGGGTGGTGGTATTGGGAAGGTACCCATTAAAGTGGAATCTTTCAATAGAGCCACACCAACATTCTCGTACCCAGGAGGTGTCTTTGAGATAAAGGGTACGTTGCTAGTACGGGAATCAGAATTGAAAAAGGCCAGTTGGCCAACCGTAACGACTTTTCCTTTATGTGGGAAACGTAGCACACGGAAAAGGGTTGACACGATGGCACGCATGGAATCAATCCAGCTATAGCCAAGCAAGAGGTTATATTCAATAGGCACATCAAAGACCTCGACCTTGATGTTGACCAATTTTCCTTCCAACATAATAGACAACGAGGGAAGAACATCGTAGGGTTTGAAACCTGAACCACTGAAAGTCTTAATTATATTGTGTGATTCAATGAGGGGAGGAGAGACAATGGATTTCCAACAAGCAACGAACATAACACATGTCGAGGCACCCTCGTCAATAATGGTTCTACAAATATTCTTGTTCTCAACAACAACTTGAATCTGAAATGCTAACTGAGGAGATAGCCTTGGAATGTAATCTTCCAAGTCAAAGATTATCAAATTCGTATCTCTGAGATCAATTCCACCGATGGCCTTTAACAATGCCTTCCGTTGAGTAGGACAACTTTGAAGGACTTCGAGATCTAACATCGCAGAGGGTGCTTACACAAGATCTTCTAAAATACTGTAGTTTTGAGCAGCACGTGCATGAGGATTGAAGGCATACTTCTGAACAATGCCCTTTGGAGGAGGCGAAGAACTGTATCAGGACTCGGTCATTTGCGATGAAGAGAACCATTGGGAGGTGAAGTTAAAGGAGGTAGTTGAACCAATGAAGGTGGTAAATCGTCAACTTTCTCCTTTGAAGGAGAATAATCTTTGGCTCGAGTAGTGAAGGCAACGTCGTTCTTGGTATAATTACTAGTACACATAAGGACATATGAAGTGGTGGAAGGAAAGGGTTGGTCATGAATGACCGATTGGGACCACTGTTGAGAAGGGAAAGGTTGTGACAAAATGGCAGGTGTGGGAGGATTTTTGGTCCCTTGAAGGAACTTAGTGACCTCAATGCGTCTTGGAAAATATTTTGTGTAGTGATTATCACCACAGATAAGGCAAGGATATTGAGGTTTACTCTTATCCTTATCATCAGCAGACTATGTCTTGGGTTTATCAGATTGTGGATTATTATTTCTATCCTCCTTATTCTTACCCTTTCCCTTTTTAGATTTATTTTTGCCGACAGGGGTGGATTGAAGGGAGTTAACCTTAGAAGTTTTTTCGATGGAAGGAGTAGGAATCAGAGCACTTTGGACATTAGAAGTAGGAAATTTGTGATTAGTTTGAGTGGCCGACATGGATTTAGCGTCAGCATGGAAAGTGCCAATCACTCCATCAGTAGCATGAGAAGATACTGGAGTTGTTGAGGTAGCGGTGGTAGAAGGGCGAAGAGCATCAAGGAGTAAGTCGTAAAGAGTGCCCATTTGTGAATAAATGAGATCTAGGTACTGAGCACGACTAATCGCCTTCTCTTCAGTGACAACTCCACCCATAGAAATATCATGCAAGATTTTATTGATGAATTATTTGGTGAACCATTCAGCCAATAATTGATCAGGAAGGTCAAGTTTGATCAAATGTCATCTTCGTCTCCACTCATGGATGTGATCAGAAATATGAGTGGTCGAAGATTGCTTAAAGGAACTCAAAATCTCAGTTCCTATCTTGTAGCATATTGGAAATTGGTAATGTGTGAGAAAATCCATGGAGAGGGTGTTGAAGTCGTTAAAGAAGCCTCATGGTAATTCTATGTACCACTTTGCAGCCGAACCCACGAGAGTTCGTTGGAAGAGTTGTAACCGAATGGATTCATCCATCAAAGGGTTCGATGAGCACCAAAGGTGAAAAGTCATAACATGGTTGGTTGGGTCTTCTCCCAGTTTACCATCAAATTTGGGAATGTCGGACAGTAGCTTGGTTGGTATAATGGGCCAATGGGGGGAATGTAAGATAGGATCATTCAAGACTCTAGACAATTCGGGTAAATCCAAAGTGGCTTAAAAGGGAAATTGTCGATTCACTTGAGTGAACTCGTGACTTTGGGGAGGAAGTCTCGTCGATATACCAGTAGGACCATAAGTAGTCTGCATGTAAGTTGAAGTTTCTGATAGATTCAGACGTGGATGTGGAGGCATGTAGCCCATGGGGTTGGGTTGGTTGGAAATTTTCCCTTGAAAAGAGACACTAGAGTGAACGTGTGGACTCCAAGTGGGATTCAAAGAACTCTGATACGGTTGGCCCGAGTGAGGGGGAACAAAAGAGTTTATTTGAGGTTGTTTCCCCCCAGATGATTGTGGATTTCCTTGGGCAAGTAGGTTCCAAATGTGGGCTAGTGATTCGGATGTTTTTGTTCATACAGTGGGTTATAGATTCCAACCTAAGGTTGTCCTCCAAGTGGAGGATAGCCCCCAACATGAGATTTCCCTCCAACAGGAATCTGGTAACCAAAAGTGAATGGGTGATGGGTGCTCCCAATTGTATTAGAGCCAATAGGGCTAGATCCCCCAGGAAAAGGTGGATAAGACCCTCTGGAGAGGACCTAGGAAGGTGTAGGAACAAAACCGATAGCATCATTGTACCCAGGTGGAACAAAAAGTCTAGAAACTCTAGATGGAACCTAGGTAGGGACGATAGTGGAAGGATTCAAATCTTGGTACCCAGGAGGAAGTGATAGGATAGGTCTAGATGAAAGTGGTGTACCAATGGGAGCTTGGTTAACGACCACATTTTCAGTGGGAATAGTCGTAGCATGTGGGACCATAGTAGCATGGGCCATCTGGAGAGAAAAAGTCGAGCTAGGACCAACTGATTGTGTGTCTGGAATGATGGTGGTGTTGTTAGTTGTACCAGTAAAATGGTTTAAAGGTATCATGTAGGTAACAAACATTTCAAGAAATTGGGATACGACAGGTATATCATCACCTGCTCCTGAGCCGTAAAGGTCCTGCACCGTGTGAGGTGGGATTCTAAATACGTTAGTGGTCCAAAGGGGATTCTCAGGTCCAGGGCCTGTATGGGGTCCGATCGGTATTCCATAAGTGTCAACAACAAGTTCTCTTGATGAATTAAGTTGGAGAATACGTCTCTCGTATCTAAGAGGTATACGAAAAGTCTATAGAGAATCAAAAATAATTCAGAAACTTTCTAAAGAGGTGGAACCTTCCTCTTGTGAGGTTACGGTGTCTTGGACCTCGCTCTATTGAGGAGATCCCTCCAGTGGATTATTCGGAAAAGTTTGATAACCCTCTGGATCTTCCAGGTATATCCCTTGCATCCTGCGCGAACGGCGTGGAGGGTCTATGTTGTCTGAACCAAATATTTTACAGAAAACATCTATGGCCAACTACGTAAAAAAGAAACACTCGCTAATAAAATCTAGAAATCAAACCATGCAAACAAACCTTGTTATTTCAAAGTCACTAGTTGGTGATGAAATCCAACGTTGCGAAGTCAAGACAAGAAGGGGATAGGATAGAGTGGGTGGAAAAGTTACGTTGATGACCTACTTAACGAACTTACACCCTAGTGCAAGCTCCCACACATAATCGTGGGTATACCCTACAAGGAGGCCGAGTGATTCTGGCCAATGTCGATTCCAGGTACCGTGAATACTTGCCCCTCCAAAGTCAAGGATATAATGATGAAAGGAAAAGTAACCAAAGAAAATAGATACACTCAAAAAATACCCAAATCAAACTTTCAATGAAGATACAAATAAGGATAACAAGAAAGTGTTTCACTAAATGCAAATGAAAATGACTTTCCAATCAACAAGCAATCCAGAAAATGTAAAAAATCCAAAACCTTAAATCAGATCAAAGACCTTCATCAATCAAGGACTCAGATTTCGAAATCGGAGATTATATCCTTGTTGATAAAAATCAAGAAGCAAAAACTTATAAAATGACAAAGAAGGGTTTTCAATCCCTGAAAACCAATCAACAGAAAGTACTTAAACTTAGAAAATAGTCAAATGCAGGCTCCAAAAGTCCCTCCTAGATGATCAAAGCAAAACTAGGTAGCAGAAGACAAAATTACCCAATCCAAAAAAAAATTACAAGTAATGTCGTAGCCCAGCAGTGGGGTACAGTGGGAATTAAAGGTTTTCGCGGGCTGGCTATGGGGTAGGTTTCAGAAAGTCCGCACTGTTATAAGTAGTTACGGTGTGGGTATCTAAGGTTTTCATAGGTTATATATGAGATACAGTGCGGAAATGCCTGTAAACAAAGAAAAAATGGAAAGAGGGAAAAGAGTCCAAAAGAACTTTCATATCCAGTGAGTCTGGATGGATCCCCCATAGACTCGGAGACTGGATGGAAATGAAAAGAGGTAGGCTAAAGTCAAATGCATAGCAAAAAAACAAAAAAAGGTTGTATCCCCAGTTGAGTCGCCAATTTTTTTATTGGATAAATCGGTGAATGTGAACATAAACTGATCTCCCTAGATCCACCTAGATCTAGAACAAAATGAGACAGGACATGGTACTTCCCCTAAGTTTCATCATTGAATTTACTATCAAAGAAAAGATGAGTGACGTACCTTTGAATATCACTTTCTTATGTCTTTGTTGTTCCTGATTCGCCCCAGTGCTCTTGTGCTATTGATTCTGCAATGGAACATAAACCAACCAAAGTGAAAGAAACAATAGTGTGTTCAATGAAAACCTATACATGTGATCAAGGAGTCATGTAATAAAATGAGAATGATTTTATGGGAAAGAAACATGCCATTGTATTATATTAAGTAAAAGTGGAAGATACAATCAAGCCGCCTTGATGTTGCAAGGTTCCCTTTTAGTGGCCCTTTGCTCCAACACACACTTGCTTCAAACTTGCATGTAGATGACTCACAATAGCTTGATGAAACAATGGAGATCTTAAGCATCAATTGAAATAGGGTTCCTCACACAATCTTCAGCCTATTCCCTCATAAATTCTTTACTTGAGCTTTCTTTTTGCTTAACCTTTTCCATGAGAAATTCATCATTATATAGAAGAAGGAGAGAAGGTTAAAGAGATTAGGATGATCCCACCAAATTAGAGAATCCAGTAGGATCCCAACCATACGAATGCCACCTCATATTCTAGAAGATTCCCTTCTATAACCTTCATGAACTTCATCCATTTTCTTAGTTTTAAAATGTTGTCGCACCCTATATATAGAGCAGCCTACGAAAATTCCTCAAGCTAGGTTAAAGACAGCCTGTAGAAATCAGGCATTTTCGCACTTTGTATTACTCTTAGCCTGCGATGTCCTTTTAAAAACAAGTTTTGTAGAGGGAGAAACCAGTTACTTTTCTCATGCAAAAGATCTTTTTGAGAGCCTGAACATATGCTTGTAGAAACATCACCAGGGTGACCAAAATAATGTGTAACACTTGGTCCTACTTTCATTATGGGTAGGTAACCGTGAACCCAACAATCGACATTTCCTCATTGGTCGTTGACTAGAGGGTTTCCCTTGTGTTCGACAACAAGAAATATATTCACACAGTGGGATTCATGCAGTTTCTTAGATTCCATTAGCCTCATTGGTGGTATCCTCTCCTTTGTCGACATATTTCCTTGTTGGCTACTATTTAAAGGGTATTTTTCGTGCACTACTTGCATCTAGTGCACGCGAAAGACGGATAAGGTCGTTGGTTCGTGAACATGTTCTACTTCCATGTTCCTCCAAATCATCAAGATCTTGCTTTGTACCTCGTGTTGAATGATGAGAGATGCCTTAATGCTATCCTTTCAATGGGTCTCCTTCCATCGAATTCAGCCCATCTATTCTGGAAATGAGACCTAGAGTCCTATGAGTACCTAGAGGCTTGTATTCATCAGTGGCAGGTTCTATCACCATCAATAGTTGGGAATACATCAATGTCTCTTGATCAATGGATTATTCAAGTGTTCGGCCTCAACACCTTTATTCGCACTTGTAAGAATGTACTCAGTGCCTTGATAACTACTTTCATTATCAGTAGGTTGTCTTGCATTTGTTAATGGTATACCTTAATGACCAGTAATTAAATGAAGTTTCATGGTGTTCGACCTAAACTCCTTTATTCACATAATGTATACTTGCACCTTTGGCAGATCATGTAGAAGAATTGAAGACATCAATTTATAGTGACAGCTTTCTTGAGTTGTTGTTATCATTCATTGGACTAGTACCTATACGACTTCAGTGATCATGGGAGATCAGATTGTACTCCATTGTATTCAGATATCTTTAGAATGATTTTTAGACTGGTTTTTGTTGGGCCTTGTTCGTGACCATGACAACCTATGGCATGTATCTACTCTTGTATTTCCTACTCATGACCATGGACAGTTGTTTGGCATATTTCCACATGGATCTGCAGTGTAATTCAAATTGGCGGCCATGTGCACAAAGTCAGTATGGATTATAATATTCTTATGAGAAACTAGTTCATCGATTTGGGTCTCCATTACTCCACTTCTGGGAATTATAATATATTTCGACCATCGCAGATACTCCTCTGACCTCACACATTAGGGGGCATTTGTTATAGTAAGATTTTCCTCACCATATACAAACTTGCTCAGAGGGCCTTTCTCCATTTTGATGTAGACTTGAAGTCCCTTTTTACAGTTCCCAAAGACAAAAATTGTATTTTTCCACATATACACACCCTAACAACTATACAACATGCGTATATGCAGGTTACACCATTACAACCCACGTACATCAGGTTGTGTGCTCAAAATTAAAAAATGGTGTCGGGTTTCCATGTCATGTCACAGGATCCATGATCCTTGACCTTCCATATACTGGAAAGGTTCTGAATCAACCCTTCAGTTCCATTTGAAGGCTATAAATGAGCCATATCCAAGCAATGGAAGAGGGGGAGAAGAATTCAACTTTGAGAGAAAAGTTACTCTGGAGAAATTATTCACTTCTTATTGAGTCTGCATCCCTTTGTCCTTTTAAGTCTGAACACATTGTTCAACCCTCAAGATCTTCCCTATTTGATAGAGAACCTCATAGTCTCTCTTATATGAGATTGTCTTTGGTGGAGGATTGAAGTGGTGGAGGCCTAGCTGGAAGGGAATTAGTTTCTCGGTTCCGAACGTGTCGACACGGAAGGTTGTTATTCATACTTTTTTTTAATTACATTTTAATAGAAATACTCTTTTCTCGTCCAAAAAATGTCTTGCAAATATTTGAATTGTTATTCCATGGGCGTATTTGTTATGAATATTGATGGATTGTGCTATTGAATGTGCTAACTTTATATATTATCACCATATGCTTGCGTATATTGGTTATTGAGGACAAGTTGCAGGTGTATTGTTTTGAGTCAAGTCCTCAACGGTGGACTTCATCGAACATCTAGATGAGTTAAGATCTTTATCTTGTTTTGTTAGCATATTTTTTTATATAGGATACCTGAGATTAGAGTTTATTTTTTCATTCATCTCCGTTTATTGTGGTTTACCCCATGCCATAGAGTGATTTTACTTGTAACACTATGCATACATGGCATTGACCTTTCCACTTACAAAATTTGTCAGATTACTACTGAGGATCCTTCTTAAAAAACCATTTTTTGGAACATGTACGCACCCTGTTGAACTATTGTTCGCGTACACACACTAGCTGCATACTAGTTAGCCCATGTACATACGCGAGCTGCATGCTAGACAACTTACGTTTACCTCCAAAAGTTGCAAAAAATATATAATTGCAAGGAACTCGATGGAGTTTACGAGATATTGAGGGTTTCTCAACCATTTCACCCATTGTAGCCCATCCCCAAATCGAATAACCATATTTTTCTCCTATAAAAAGAGGTCTTGGGGTCCCATTTACATCATCAAGCAAGAGAACTAAGAAACTCTGCCAAAATCCCTTCCCCTTCTAGCCCAAGTTTTGCAGCCCTTTATGAGATTTTACCTCAACATTCCCCCTCCAGTCCTCTCTCCTTATAAAATCTCTTCCCTTTTCCCAAAGAGATCACTTGATTGTGAGAGGAAACATGGGAATAATGCACTTGGAGAAGCAATAAGAGGAGCTCGGACTTGGTTCATGGAGAATTTGCCAATAAGAAGGTTGTAATCTTTCTAATATTCATTTTGAATAAAAGAGTCATTTCTTGTCCCAATACATTGTGCCTTTATATCTTTATCGATTAATGCATCTATGCTTATATCTTAATAGTGAAAGTAACAAGTAGAGATTGTATATTTGTAGCATTGTTTTCCTAAGTGTTCTTGCAGGTTAGCTTTGGGAGGAGACCCGTGGCCTAGGAAGCTACAAAGGTGAAGGAAGTCTACATCAGACGTTAGGACCAAAGGTATACCTACTAATCTTCCTTCTTCTCTCTTTTGTCTTTCAGTTTAAATAGTTTTTTGGTAGCTTAGGAATATAACTGTCTTTTAAGGGAAGTCAATGCTTTGCCTGTACCTCGACTTAGTATAGTAATAGGGGGATTTTACCCACTATAAAACTCACGTCTTACATTTACAGGAGCTCATTCCCTCTAGACTGATTAAATTCAGCTCTGATACCATAATAATATTCAACAGAAAACCAAAGGAGAAAATACACAAACATGAGAGACTAATTCTTTCACACACTCCATACATTCATCAAACAAGGAAATATATTTATAGTTTATGAGACCATTCAACAAACTCCTAAAACTGTGGATCTAAAACCACTTAAGATCTAAAGAGATATAGAATCCCTGAAAAATCTATAACAAAATAGATCTCCACATTATTCTCTAACATTCTTCTGATGTGTTATAATTGTGCAAAAATAGTTGATGTTCTGTTATGAATTTATTAATGTGTTTTGGCCCAAAAGCTCTGTTATAGAGAACTACAAGTATGTATTGAGATCATAATTGAATGTTTAAGGCTATTGCAACTTTTTTGTTATTTTTAAATGCTACTCATGAAATCATTTTCGGTACAGATTATGCCCTTGTGTATGAAAATGCATTGAAAAAGTACGTACACTAAATATTTTCTTAAATGGTTGTATGTAGAAATGGATTATTTGTTCATTATAGTTGATAAATTTGGAATATATGAACTCTAAAAATTATTACTTGAGTAGTTATGAAGCTTCCCTTCAAAAATGCATTCCACATAAACCATTTTTCCGTATGCATGTCACCAAAAATATTAAGTATTAAAATTCTATTTTAAGATATATAGGTTGTTTATTAGACTTGTAGGTGTTGCTATGGATATCTAGTGAGTGCAAATCAAAGATCTTAATATACATTTTATATGATATTAGAAAAAGAAATTATGGTGTTAGGTTTTACAAATCAAAATTCTTAATTACATTTCATATTAGAACAAGAGGTTAAAGTGTTTTTGAGGTACCCACCAGCTAAACAATGTTACCAAAATAATTAGATATTTTACAATATCTTAATTACATTTCATATTAGAGCAAGAGCTTAAAGTGTTTTTGAGTTACCCACCACCTCAACAATGTTACCAAAATAATTAGATATTTTACAATATACACAACATAATAAATATAGTTTGCGTTAGTTTATAAACTACATTTAAGGTGGATATATATCATATTCATTATTTACCTCTTTATTATACCTGGTGTTGACCAGCTAACCTATTCAGTGTAAATTTAAGATGAGTGTTTTTTTTTTTACCTATTTAGTGATTGGTTTGTTTAACAATTTCACTAAGAGAGACACTTCACTCATTATTTTCTGATTTCTCCGGTACATCCATCACTCTACAGCTTCCTCTTATCAGGACTCTTCCTCTTATCAGTACACGGACATTGATATACAGTGTCGGGATTTATCTGAAGAACAGAAAGGTACGGTACACGTGGACCAGAGACTCGATTGAAACGATACTGTACATGTGGACTAGAAAATATAGGTGTTCTCTAGCTAAGAAATAGTTTTTTTTAACAGAAATCAGATTATATAAATTTATATGAATTATTATTTTTTTGTTATTCAAAATCTATTTTTGAATGTAGAAATGGATTCAGTATTTTTTCACGGAAATTAGATTATATAAATTTATATGAATTACTATTTTTTGTTATTCAAAATCCATTTTTGAATGTAGAAATAAATTCAGTATGCTGAAAAATCTGAGACATTCAAATTATATAGAAATAATAACTCAAATCTACTAATCAAACAATTTCTCACCTAACTTCCCATAAATGTACTAAAACAAAATTCACTTCCTAAAACATTTAACCTACAAATACATATATAGTAACTTGGTATAAGGCAGAGAAATAAATTAGGTATTGTTAGGAAACCATATCTTGTTAAAGCCCACTAATTCTGTGCCGAAGGGGAATTCGGAATTTTCAAACTATGCATCGAGTTAGTTAATTAATTAATTTATTTATATATGAATATTAAAATTTTCTCATTCAACGTTTATTATAACGTTTATTTATTAGTCTGACTCATATTAGTTTAGGGTTGACTTTTTAATTTTTTAGAAAGTGTAATGTTTAACTTAGGGTATTTGTATTTCTTTATTTTAAAAAATATACATATATATGTTTGTTCAAATTTTATTGGCTTGTAAGTTTAAAGTGTTATTTTCGGCTTCACTTCTTCCAATGCTTATTAGTCCCTTCTTTAATTACTTTTTAGAGCTTTTAATTAAAGTTTAGAGCTTCACTTAATGTTTAGACATGCGTAAAGTTCATTTCAATCGGTACAAATTATGGTTAACTATTTATGATTGTCATTCAGGCCTTTATTTATGATTGTCACTCAGTCATTTCAGTACTGTGTACTATAGTAATTGAGTTGCATCGAACTACCAACACTCTGATTTGAACCCAGTGAAACTGCCACTACTCTGCTTTGAACCGAGTGTTTACTGCCACTACTGTACTTTGAATCCAGTGCTTACACAGTTCATACCCAAGATCGGATAATAGCTCATTTATTCACAGTTGGTACATGATTTCATATTTTTCATTTCATGAATTACAATCTTCAAAGTTCAGTGAATTGCGGACACGAAAATAACCATTGATTTAATGAAACACTCTATCGAAGAATTGCTGACACGAAAATAACCATTCATTTAATAAAACACTATATTGATTCATTTAATAAAACACTATATTGATAGCTACATAGAAATGAAAGACTGTACCCAAAGTTACACAAAGAAATAATATACGATGTATATTTTTTTCATATTATATTTTAAGTCCAAAATAAATATTTCTGAAACAAAACATTTAAAATTCTCTTTTAAAATTGAATGTATAATTTCAATATTCCTCCGAGGATCCATTCACACATAAATTGTAAGAATGAATCGCAGCTTTCAAATCATCGTGGGGTCTCTTGTACGGAAATATCAGGGGAACGAACGACTCTGACCTTTCTACGATCAGTCCTGGAACCAGGAGAGCATCTACCGAGAAGCTTTCTCCCATAGACGTCACCTCGGACTAGGAAAACAAGAGTTGGTAGTAAACCTGCAAAGACAAAAATGCATTTCATCAACCTTTGTCAGAACAAGGATGGAGATAAAGTCTGTTTCAAAATAAATGTGAATTTATTGAACCTATGTCCAAAGCTTGCAAAATCGATCTACATGTTTGGGAACACTCAAAGGTGGTTGAATCTCTTCTTCAAAAACTGACCAAAACAATGACAGTGGCAACAAGGAGTTCTCTTAACTTATTGCAAGAATAGTCTAGTCTGTTGGCACCCAATCATCAATCTTTCCATCATTTGCAGGTTTGATGCCTCTGCTTTCATCTCCCCTTTTTCTCATTCTTATATTTAAAATCTCTAAATTAAATTCAACTTAACATAACATTTTCAGTATACATTTTCTGTATATTCATAATGTTTTTCTAGTATTGTTTTATGTGTAGTATTATTTTTGTGTTTTGCTTAAGTAATATAGCATTTTTTTGTATATTTACAATGTCTTTGTTTAAAATGTCTAAATTAAATTCAACCTAACATAACATTTTCAGTATACATTTTCTGTATATTCGTAATGTCTTACTAGTATTATTTTTGTCTAGTATTTTTTATGTGTTTTGCTTAAGTAATATGACATTTTTTGTATATTTACAATGTCTTTGTACTATTATTTATGTCTTTTGTTTCATCAATGTTTGTATGAAATGAATCATAGATACAAATACACTTAAACTCTAAACTAAGTTAGGATCATTACCTTCAGCAAAATTGGTAAAGGAAGACTTCATCGTCCTAGCTCTCCTTGCCAAGAGTCTTCATCTTCTCATCCTTAGCTCTCGACACTGTAGCATTCAGTTTAGTTTTCAGTTGCATTCAGTTTAGTTTTCAGTAGCAGGTCTGAATATTTTACAAATCACTGCAAAAAATTATTGAAATGAAATGCATACTTTATTGAAATGAAATGCATAAATTATTGAAATGAAAGTCATAGTGGGAGCTTTCGGAAGTCACTTTGCAGGTCAAGACCGTAGGAACAGGGAAGAACACGGGAGAAGACCTTATTTACCCTCAATATTTCATGTGTCGGAGATGAGGTGCTTGGGAGCCCATGCCCTTTAGTTTCTCCTCATCACTTGCTTTTGTGCCTCCCGAACGCTTATTGTGGCTCTGAAGAAGAGATAGTAGATCGAGTCAAGGGAGAATGTCGTTGTTGTCGAACGTCATTGTTGATCTCAATTAATAGTGCTACGAGCTAGGCCAGTTTCGGCTAATGAGGATACTACCTCATAAATGTCGTTCCTACTATACGTATGGATAAGATAGAACGGGAGATTTGGTTGTCACTTGCTATTTCCAAGAATATTGACTCTGCTCGTTGGACTGATAGGAGTTCCTTTTTATTGTCTAGGTCCGGATTAAGCCGTTTACTTAGCATCGTATATAGAGGCATAGTAGGAATGAGCCCAGCACCTACCGAGGAACATACCCCCATGAGTTCCCCTGTCATTTACATTTTGGTATAAAATAGGCCTACCTTCTATTAAAGCTCCCTTGTATGGCTACCACAATTGTACATGTTCTTAGATCCACACCTAAAAAAATGATACCCTAGCCACTAACCTACTAGTGCCATTATCTTCTGCCCAAGCGATGACTATCCTTTTTTCTATGCCAAATCCCCTTGTCAAAATCGAAGGTCCAAGGGCCCTCCATTTAGACCTTGATGTAGACGAGAGACCTATCTACTTCGGGTGCCCACATAGACTACTCATCATCAGGATTAGGGTTTATCAGTCTTGCTGGGGCAATCAACTTTACCCCGTCCCCATAGACCATGAACTCTGAGGCGGATTGGGGCACCACCTGTTTTAAGGGAGTTGTATCCTGTTGTTTTCTATCATGTACTATGAGGGTCAAAAGCATGCTACACATAGGAGTTATGATCTATCAAGCAAGAAGTAAGACGACCACCCATGCCCTAAAGTGGCAAGATCTAAAAGCCATGCCAATTGGTCTGGTCCGTTAATTCAAAAACCTCTCCCATATGGTCGAGTGGCTCCTATCCTGTGAAGAAAATTAACAATAAATAATTTCAGTGCAAAACTTGAGATTATCAACTCGCATTGAAATGTTATGCATGCAATATTGTTGCCTAGTTGACGTGGAAATTTTTATTGTCTTCAACAAAATTTCTGTAAGCATAGTATTATAACGAAAACTGCATACAAATTTTATTATTTAAAATAGGAAAACATTAAATACAAATTTTAATATATTATTATAAATGTTATTAATATATAAATATATAAAATAAAATAAATATAAATTTTAATAAATAAATGTGTCTTATTAATATATAAATTAAATTTTGATAAATAGTCTGAAGATGCCTTTCTTATCTAAGAATTTTACGTTTCTACTAAATAATATGTCGATATGGAAATATTTGTTCAGCCAGGATGCAGTTTGGGCAAAAATCATGAAACTCTTTTCGAAGCACAGAAATAAATACATTTCTTTTTACTTATAAAAAAAAAACTAAAAAATAGTTTAGAGGATGTTCAGAGATCAACCTGCAAGCAACCTTCGTTCAGACAGACGTAGGGAACCAATAAAGAAACACCCTGCCTGCAAATAAGCGGATGTGGATGTAAGGATTGGAAAAAAAGAAAGAGAGTACGCCCACCTTTCTATCTCACTTGACTGGGAAAAGAGAATTAAATAGAACAACTTTCGCGTACCAATGATAGTCCTTACTTTCACTTACCAGGCGGGAAGAAATCTAATTCATAGGTTGCTAATATATTTAAACCATTAGTAATAATTTAGATAGAGGATAAGGGATCCAACTATAGACCATCAGATTTTTGGATAGAGGATAATGTATACAGAAAGAGATGGAGAGATTAAATAAAATTTTAAGGCATAGGCTAGTTGTATACGAAGCAGTATGAGAAAGGTAGTAAAGACTCGCTTGTTCACTTACACCAAGAAGGCTCTTCTTCTTCTTTGGTAGTTTGTTCCTAGATAGATTTTCCTTGCTTAGATCTAACCTCTTTTATGACTATTACTTGATATGTGATATGCCTTAACCTCTATCTTTTTCTACACGGAACTGGCAATAGAATCTCAATGGAGGCTATCCTGAGATGCTCCTATTATCAGATATCTACTAGCGACCCTATTTCACACTCTCCCACACACAGAGGGAAAGGCCTTATTCCACTAACAGAAAAGCAAGGACGGGAATAACCTCACCTAGAGGTAAAATCACCCGAGTCCAGGAAGAGAAAACACAACTTGACTTCCCTATTTATTATAAGAGAGTTAGACTCATGGAGATTGTTCTGGTGGAGTCAAATCAAAATTGCATAAAAGATGCTTGATTCGCTAAAGCAACATATATGAGCTAATATATGTTATTATGTATCCCTGATAAATATATAATACTCTAAACGGAAAGGATGGTTAGGTGGTGAGGGTATCACTATCCCTCATATACATGTGCTTCAATTGCTTCCTCTGCTAGCTTTGTTACTGCTGCTATCTATGCTGCTATCTATGCTCCTAGGTATGCTTTTGTAAGTGGTGCTACTAGTGTTGTTACGTAATCTACTGATGCTTCTGTCGCTTATGCCCGTGCCTATGCTCTTGCTTATGGTAGTTGTTCTTACGGTGGTTCTGGATCTGCTAGGTCATAACCTCGCTCCCTATGCTCCTACCTCTGCTAGATATGCTTTTGGAAGTAGATATGGATTTGGCTATGGCTCTGTATCTGCTCCTGCTGCTGAAACTACTAGTGCTACTGGATAAGAAAGTAGCTCTTAAGCTACAACTACTGCTGGACCTGGAACTGGACTTGTTTCTTAAGCTACTGGATATGCTTAAGGATATAATGTTACTGATACTGGATCAACTGGTTCATATACAGAAAGAACTGCTACCTTTTCTTATGCTTATACCTCTTATAATATACTGGCTATAGGTATGGAACAGAACAGAAGTAGACCAGAAAGGCAAAAAACACAAGTTGCTATTAAACGACATTATATTGAATACGGTGAATTGGTGCTTTCCACTGCTTTTGTCCTATCGATTTAATCAGTCAGGGAGAACACACTATTTGCTATATAGACAATATTTTGTGGACAGGCCAGACAATTTCGATGTATACTGTTTTTTTGAGTTGATTTCCCTCTATGAGAATCTTATCTTTTAGGGAACTGACTGGCCTTCCTACCCTGACCTTCAGGCAAAAGATAGAGCCTTCACGCAAGAGTCTTTCCTCCTCGACAAAACTTGTTGATTGGCTTTCCTTACTCAATAGGGTGGGTTGGTTTCTCGCAACAAGATGAACATTAATCCTTCTTCCACGAAGAGTCTTGTACACATTGGTTTGAAAGGCTACTTGGATATATTTGTAAGTATATTAATTAGTTATTACGCCAAAAGGTGTACGCCTATTGACAATGGGCACAATTAATCACCTTTTAATCATAAATTTCAATCTTAGGGTTGGAAATTGAAGATGCTGGCATATTCTTCGTCGTCCTCTCTAATCAATGGATGAGATTTTAATAAATTAACTTCTGCTCATTTATAAAGACGTCCCTTTATGTGATTACTTTTTTACATTTACTAAATAAGATTAAAAAATTCCTTGTTGACCACCAGATTGCCACGTTCAGTGATTAAGAGATAATCTATTAAGCTGGCCACAATTTACTAAATTATTGTTACTGGGCGGATACGTATGGCCGCGTGGGTGTTGGATGCCAATTAAAAAGTTTTGTGCGCAGTCATTTTTTTTACCAGTGTGGATGTTTATGGCCGCGTGGATGTGAAGTGAAGCGTTTCCAGTGCGTATGTTTATGGTTGCGTGGATGTGAAGTGAAGTGTTTCAACCTCCAGCCTCCCCTCTGCACGCGTTTGATGTGTTGGACACGATTTCCCAGTTGTCCAACAGAGACCACGCAAAATACCCGCGAACGCCACACCCATCCTCGCTGCACCATTAAAACAAATTGTTAATCATTGATTACTAATTAATCATAATTCAAGACAAGGCCAGATCAAATAAATCTGTCTTTTCATAATTTAGTTTTCATGTAAAATTTTCAATTGATGCCTGTCATAATTTAGTTTCCATTTAAAATTTTCAATTTTAAGTAAAATTTTATATCAAATCAAATAAGTTCTACATTTATTGATTACTGATTCTAATCTAGAATTGTAA